>JAWRVF010001433.1:0-69818 GCA_036785485.1 Physcomitrellopsis africana | reverse complement strand
TTTATAGACGAAGACTTTGTCAAAAAACAAGAAATAGTTTTAATCAAGAAAGCTAAACCTGTGCACGTAGAAGTCATAGATGGTCGATTGTTATCTTCTGGAGATGTCACCTATGAGACTGTTCCTTTAGATGTAGCAATTAAAGGACATACTAGTGTAGTAATATTTAATGTAATTAGATTCCCTTTAAATTTGATTATTTTAGGATTATTGTGATTAGAAAAGTATAATCCTCAAATAGATTGGATTTCTCGTAACCTCGACTTTTCTTGTAGTTCAACCCAAGAATCCAATAGTCAAGTAGAAATACATAAGTCTAATATATCCAAATCCTTACTAATAGGTGCGAAAGCTTTTATACATGCGGCAAAAGAAGGACCATCTTTTGTTATATATGCCACACCTATTTTGGATACTGAGAAGACTACAAGTAATATTCCTAATCAGTATCAAGATTTTTAAGATGTTTTTGAAAAAAAAAAATGTAGATATTCTTCCACAGCATCGACCTTATGATTGCTCAATCGACCTTCAAGTAGGAGCTCAACCACCATTTGGACCAATCTATAGTTTATCGCAGAACGAGCTGACTGCATTGAAGGAATATATTGACGAGAACTTGGCTAAGAACTTCATACGCCATTCGAAATCTCCAGCAGGAGCTCCTATCTTATTTGTAAAGAAAAAAGACGGATCCTTACGGATGTGCGTAGATTATCGAGGGCTTAATAAGATTACCATCAAGAACAGGTATCCTTTACCTCTGATTTCAGGACTTCTTGATCAACTCAGCCAAGCAA
This sequence comes from Physcomitrellopsis africana, assembly GCA_036785485.1. Taxonomy (NCBI): domain Eukaryota; kingdom Viridiplantae; phylum Streptophyta; class Bryopsida; order Funariales; family Funariaceae; genus Physcomitrellopsis; species Physcomitrellopsis africana. The sequence continues at coordinate 69,018 of JAWRVF010001433.1, read as the reverse complement.
AGATCTATACAAAAATAGATCTACGAGGAGTATATAATTTGGTCTGCATCAAAGAAGGTGACGAATGGAAGACTGCATTTCGAACTAGGTATGGACATTTTGAATATAATGTCATGCCGTTTGGACTCACAAATACACCAGCTGCTTTTCAACATCTTATGAATGATGTTTTTCGTGAATTTCTTCATGATTTTGTTGTCTGCTATTTAAATGACATTCTAATCTATTCTAAGAATGCAAAAGAACATGAATTTCATGTTTTTTGTGTATTACAAAAATTTAGAGATATAGGATTATACGCTGTCGTAATACGTGAAATCTTGCTTGAGAATGCTCCGGGCACCTGGCTGTGGAAGATAAAAAGAAAATACGCCACAACAAAATCCTAACAATTCTAATAGAATCTTAATTAACTTCTATTAAACCTTAACAATATTTTTCAGCTTGATTCAATCTTAAAGAAATTATAAAAGAAGAATAAATGAGTCATTCAATAATCATAATAGAAAATAATATATAAAATGCTAAATTTAGAAAATACTAAAATAGAATCTTAAAATCCTAAATCATATCTTATTCAAACCCTAGTCAATCCCTAAGTCAAACCTTGATCAAACCTTAGTCATACCCTAAGTCAAACCTTAGTCAAACCTTAGTCATATCCTAAGTCAAACCCTAGTCAAACCCTAAGTCAAACCCTGATCAAACCCTAAGTCAAATCCTAGTCAAACCCTAATCAAACCCTAACTCAAATCTTGGTCAAATCTTAGTCAAACCCTAATCAAACCCTAATCAAATCCTAAGTCAAACCCTAGTCAAACCCTAATCAAACCCTAGTCAAACCCTAATCAAACCCTAAGTCAAACCCTAATGAAATCCTAACCCTAATGAAACCCTAAGTCAAATCCTAGTCAAATCCTAATCAAACCCTAGTCAAACCCTAATCAAACCCTAAGTCAAACCCTAATGAAATCCTAACCCTAATGAAACCCTAACTCAAACCCTGGTCAAATCTTAGTCAAACCCTGGTCAAATCTTAGTCAAACCCTAATCAAACCCTAAGTCAAACCCTAGTCAAACCCTAATCAAACCCTAAGTCAAACCCTAAGCAATTTCTAAGACAGTTTTAGAACCACAATAACTACCAAACAAACCGTTGATCTTGATTGAAATATTTCATACACCTTAACAATTAAGTTAAAAACACACACACCAAGTTTGAAGAAGATCCAACTTACCAAGAAGAAGAAAAACTTACAAATTTGCTCGGGTATCAGCCGGCCTCCTTCTCCAATCTTCACGCCAATATTCCAGTGCCTAAACCTCCTATTTGCACCGTTCAACTGCTTCCAAATTTCACAAGCATGTAGGAAATTAAGTCTTCTACACACACACATAAATTTCACCCCAATCCAACCGATAGATTGAGCAAAATCTGCGAAACCCTAACTGACCTTTAAAACCCAATTCCAGAGACCCCAACTCACATAATTTTCAATAACCTTTGATCAAACCGTTAGATCAATCTCAAATTCACAGCACACATTGACAACAACAATACCCATAAACCCACAAATTTCCAGCCGTAGATCTGCTGCAAAGCTTCTGGAATTGCCTAAACCATCAACCCTAATTTATTTCACAAAATCTCAAGTAGCCAAAATAAACCCTGACTTTGTAAAGCTATTACAAAGTCGTTTTCTCTCCAAATCACTCAAAATCAACTCCTATATAAAACCCTTCAAGTTCACTCCCTAACCCCAATCTCCGATCTGCAAATAGACTCTCCATTCGCCGTCGGCACGCGGTTTTGTGCCCTGGGGTCTGGTTTCGACCCAGGTTCTTAACCGGCCCTCTCCTGATATCAACTCTTGTAGTTTTGAGGTAAATTTCTCTAAAACCTACTCTTAACTTCTTATTAAACATACCTATACCAAATATTTTTCTAATCTACTTTGTTTTACCATTTTTATGGCTTTACAAAGTAAGTAGAAATCCCTTTTATAAAAGGCAGCATTAGCACTTTTTAATTTTTACTACCTCCTTGTCTATTATCTATTTTTCTAAGATAATTTTCTCAAATATTTTCATTTGAGCTCCTCTATAATATAATCATTCCTCCCTTCTTTCACCTAGTAGTCGTATTACTACACGACATCCACCCCCCCTGAACCTGTGCATCCTCTGGTATGCACCAATAATTCTTCAATATTTTGAATGCTCTTCATCTTGTTCATATTCTTGGTCTTCAATTTGATCTTCTTCTTCTTTTTTTTTTTTTTTTTTTTTTTTTTTTAATACCCCTCAATAGATTTTGTTCTTCATTAAAACAAATTGCTTCACCTCTTTGTTTAAATAACTTGATTTGCTTTCTTGTTATAGATATTTTTAATTTTGTACCATCAAGTTTTCATAACAAATATGTTCCATTGTCATATACTTGTTTGACAATAGAAGGCCCAAACCATCTCCTTGCTTTTTTCTCTTGCTTTTTTTTTTTTTTTAACTTCTTTATAGCTACCTCAATATCCTTGAATCTCTCAAATTCAATTGTATGTAAGCCCTTTTAACTCTTTCTCATAATCCAATGGTAGCGGCAATGCCACTTGTTTAACTTTCTTGGCAATAGTCTTATTTTTAATTTCGACTTTGCATTATATCTATTAACATATTCTTTCACCTCATCATAAAATTCTTTAGATTGTACATTTATTACCTTATCATTACTTTCAAAACTTAAATCCAATAGTAATTGTAATTCACCTATGATATCATCAAAATCACTTTCTTTAAATATCTCCAATATGAATTCATCTTCATCAAGCACTCCACATTTCTTCAACTCATATTCTATATTTTTGACATTTTTCTTTTCTATTCTTCCAAAATTATTTATATTTTTGAATAAAATATATCCATCCTGTGATAAAGTAATAATGGCCTCATCTCTTCTAATAAGCAGGAAGCCATCTCCCCTCTAGATTATATGCGGTTGTTAATGCAAGTCTAATGTCCATCTTCTCGTATATATTAATATTCTATAGTCAATTATTTCTTTTAACAATGCCAATATTTCCATATATTCCACATGTGCAAGTAGGTTGAAATTATCTTCTTTTGTACATGACCAAACCATTGGCGAGGTACAAATTTTGAAATAAGAAGACTTAAATGAAACCTCATCCACATAGCTACATATATCTTGCTTGCATCTTTTGTCTTGTTCTTTTGATTCCAACCTCCATTTAAGATATCTATATAATCTTTAAACCCATTTCTAATGTCTTTATATTTGAAGATTTTTAGATTTTCAATCTTTGAATTCCACACTGCATGATGAATCTTTTTCTTATCAAAATCCAATTGTGTCCCCAATACATTTGCATTATCCATATAACCTTGATTTTGGTCCAAAAGATTAGTACTCACAGTTGACCTGATTAAAGCCATTGACTTAATACCCTTACTTCTGATTCCATAATCTTCTTTTGCCATATAATTTTGTGAAATATCTATCATTTCTTCTTGAATGTATCCTTGTAAAACATCCTTCATTTCTTCTTGAATGTATCCTTGTAAAAGATCCTCCATTTCTTCTCGAATGCATCCTTGTAAAATATCATAACCTTGTATAATTTTATAATCTCCTTCATAATATTCGTGTAAAATTTCAAAACTTCTTTCATCCAATCCATATGTGGTCTCATAGCCATATGCAATTTGACTTTCATCATCATATTCATCTATAATCCCACCACTTTCCACATCATAATGATATGAATTCATACAACCTTCATGATTAGAACCTTGAATAGATCCATAATCCATCTCTTTTGAAGGCTCAACCTTCAATTCTTCAACATAATCCAAAGTATTAGATAAAGCATCCTCACCTCCTTCAAATATAGAAAATTTTTTTTTATCATTAAGAAATATTCCATCGAAATTGCCATCACCAACTTGCATAAACTTACTCAATGTAGAATAGACATTGCTTTCATCCACATTGTCGTTAGTGTCTAAATCCTTGAGCTCCATATTGCCTTCAAATTTTTGGATATCTTGGCCTTCTATACTAATAAAATGAATAGAGTCTTTGTTCTCTCTTTCACCACTATCAATATAAGATCCAATTTCTTTCATTTGCAAAGAATTGGCTCCTCCTTTGAAGTCCTCCAATTGCACTTCTATTTCTCTATTTTCAAGATTAATCCCTTGTATTGATAAAGATGATATAGAAGCTAAAATAGAAGATTTCTTAGGCCATACTGCAACTCCTTTAGCTTGTGCCCTTTGTTGCTTTGCTAAAACAATCACCGCTTCTTTCAACTCTTCCCAATTATTGGTACAACCACTCTCCGTAGATTCATCTATAAGAAGCATAACAAGCTTGTCTCCCAAGGCATCATCAAGACCATTTAAAAATAAGTCTATCTTTAAAACATCCAATGATTGTCTCTCAGAGGATGAGAGTTGATAAACCCTCTTTTCAAATTCTTTCAAAAATTCATAAAGATCCATATGCATACCTGGTTGTAAATTTATCCAATCCAAAATCTTTCGCTTGGTAATCCTATCCTCATTTGCATCAATAAATTTATCTTTCAAAAGTTCTTGAAATTTTGACCATGTCTCCACACCCCTTCAAGTAATCTTTTCACTTTGTTATGAATCCTAGGTTCAATAGCCAAATAGAAGCTTGAAATCATCTTTGCCTCAGGAATTTGGCATGCTTCCATTTCATATGTATAAACTTGTAAAAACTTAGTGATGTTGCATCCTTCAAACCTTCCAAATTTGTTGATGATTCCTTGCAATGCCTTTGTGATATCCCTTTCAATTGCTTGCATCTTTTGTTGCTCTTCCATAAAAATAAAAAAAGCCTTAAAATACTCATCAACATTTGACCCATCCAAAGTATTCAACCTATCCAAAACATCTTCCATTTTGTTCTATAATGTTCAATGAATAACCCTTGAAATGTCCCTTGAAATGCCCCAATAAATAACTTATAATACTTTAAAATGCTCCAAGATGTCTATGAAGCCATATAATGCTCCATGATAATTAAAATGTCATTTTTGTTTTTTTTTTAAGATATTTTTCAAAGCTCAAAGCTTCAAAAAGCTTCAAAATCAATCCTCTTGCCATTTTGTCTTCCTTTGCTACCTCCACTTGTTGCTCCACTTGTAACTCCACTTATGATACTTCAAAATCCTCCAAAATATCTATAAAACCCTATGATACTCCTTGATATTCCAAATGCCATTTTTTTTTTTTTTTTTTTTTTTTTTTCCCTAAGATATTTTTCAAAGTTCAAAGCTTTTAAAAAGCTTCAAAATCAACCCTCTTTCCATCTTGTCCTCCTTTTCTATCTCCCCTTGTTGCTCCACTTGCAACTCCACTAAAAACTCCAATTGATGCACCATCCATAATTCCTTCTTCAATTCTCTTACCTTCCATATCCATAAGTCAAATAAATCCAACAAAATCCCAATAACCTTCCACCTCAAGCTTTTACTCCAATTGAAGCATCATCCATAAATCTTCCTTCAACTCTCTTGCCTTCCTTCTTCATAAGTCAATTAAATCCAAAAAATCCCAATAAGCTTTCACCTCAAGCTTTTATTCCAATTGAAGCACCATCCATAATTCTTCCGTCAACTCTCTTGCCTTCTTTCTCCATAAGTCAAATAAATCCAAAATTTTCTAAAAATCTTCCACCTCAAGCTTTTCACGTCGGGTTCACCAAATTATGTCGTAATACGTGAAGTCTTGCATGAGAATGCTCCGGGCACCTGGCTGTGGAAGATAAAAAGGAAATACGCCACAAAAAAATCCTAAAAATTCTAATAAATCTTAAATAACTTCTATTAAACCTTAACAATATATTTTCAGCTTGATTCAATCTTAAAAAAATTATAAAAGAAGAATAAATGAGTCATACAATAATCATAATAGAAATTAATATATAAAATACTAAATTTAGAAAATACTAAAAATAGAATCTTAAAACCCTAAATCATATCTTATTCAAACCCTAGTCAATCCTTTGATCAAACCTTAGTCATACCCTAAGTCAAACCTTGGTCAAACCTTAGTCAAACCCTAAGTCAAACCCTAGTCAAACCCTAAGTCAAACCCTAAGTCAAACCCTGATCAAACCCTAAGTCAAATCCTAGTCAAACCCTAATCAAACCCTAAGTCAAACCCTAATCAAACCCTAATCCTAATGAAACCCTAACTCAAATCCTGGTCAAATCTTAGTCAAACCCTAATCAAATCCTAAGTCAAATCCTAGTCAAACCCTAATCAAATCCTAAGTCAAATCCTAGTCAAATCCTAATCAAACCCTAAGTCAAACCCTAATCAAATCCTAACCCTAATGAAACCCTAATTCAAATCTTGGTCAAATCTTAGTCAACTTAACCCTAAGCTTCAAATCCTACTAAACCCTAATCAAACCCAGCCAAACCCTATACTTAAGGCATAGAACTATTAATAACTACTAAACAAATCATGATCTTGAATGAAACAAATTTCACACCTTAAAAATTGCTAAATCACACACCGTTTGAAGAAGATCCAACTTCTTTACCAGCTAGAAGAAAACTCTACAACTTGCTCCACCCACGCCAATATTCCAGTGCCTAAACCTCCTATTTGCACCGTTCAACTGCTTCCAAATTTCACAAGCATGTAGGAAATTAAGTCTTCTACATGCACACATAAATTTCACCCCAATCCAACCGATAGATTGATCAAAATCTGCGAAACCCTAACTGACCTTTAAAACCCAATTCCAGAGATTCCAACTCACATAAATTTCAATAACCTTTGATCAAACTGTTAGATCAATCTCAAATTCACAGCACACATTGATAACAACAATACCCAAAAATCCACAAATTTTTAGCCGTAGATTTGCTGCAAAGCTTCTGGAATTGCCTAAACCATCAACCCTATTTTATTTCACAAAATCTCAAGTAGCCAAAATAAACCCTGACTTTGCAAAGCTATTACAAAGTCGTTTTCTATCCAAATCACTCAAAATCAACTCCTATCTAAAACCCTTTAAGTTCACTCCCTAACCCCAATCTCCGATCTGCAAAAAGACTCTCCATTCGCCGTCGGCACGCGGTTTGTGCCCTGGGGTCTGGTTTCGACCCAGGTTCTTAACCGGCCCTCTCCGGATATCAACTCTTGTAGTTTTGAGGTAAATTTCTCTAAAACCTACTCTTAACTTCTTATTAAACATACCTATACCAATTATTTTTCTAATCTACTTTGTTTTACCATTTTTATGGCTTTACAAAGTAAGTAGAAATCCCTTTTATAAAAGGCAGCATTAGCACTTTTTAATTTTTACTACCTCCTTGTCTATTATCTATTTTTCTAAGATAATTTTCTCAAATATTTTCATTTGAGCTCTTCTATAATATAATCATTCCTCCCCTCTTTCACCTAGTAGTCGTATTACTACACGACAACGCCAAGATGGAAAAGTATGTATTTCACACTACTCAAGTTGATTTCCTAAGATATATCATTTCTAATAATGGCTTAATGATGGATCTTAAGAAAGTTCAGACAATTATGGACTCGAAAATTTCAAGGACAGTAAGAGATGTACAGTGTTTTTTGAGATTTGCCAATTATTATCGGATCTTCATTAAGAACTTTTTTCAAGTTGCAGCTCCATTGACACGCTTAACTTGTAAAGAAAAACTTGAATGGAGCAAAGAAGCAGAAGCATCATTTGAAGCTTTGAAAACAGCTTTTACTTTTGTACCAATCTTGTATCGCATCGACTTTTCTAAAGCATTCTTTATGGAAACAGATGCATCAGATTCTGCATTGGGTGCCGTATTGTCACAAATAGGAACAAATGACAAACTTCATCCAATAGCTTTTCATTCGAGAAAGTTTTCAGCAGCCAAGATTAATTATAAGATCCACGACAAAGAACTTCTTGCAATCGTGGATTCTTTTCAAGAATGGCGTCATTATCTAGAAGGCGCCTCTCATCTAGTCATCGTATATACGGTGTCGTATTGTGGTTTGGCTATTATGTGAAAAAATTATACATGTATATTTAATGTATAATTTACTACTTAACTAAATGAAAGTCATATCAGTAGATTTTATTGGTTATAGGATATGATTAGGTTGGTAGTTTAGAAAGGATCTATTAAAAGGATTATTATTAAGGTTTATACAACCTTATTTTCCCTTTTAGTAGTGACTTTTGAAGTTAATTTTATATAGGTAGTAACTTGTATATATCTTAAGTCACCTATGTTAGACATTGGTGATCCTTAAGATCTTATTTACTTCTTTTATTTGGTGCTTAAAGCACCAAGTATGTAAATCTTATAAGAAGAAGGGTTAGAAAAGGGTTTTTAGTGTAAAAAGGGTAGTTTGGCCATCCATGTGGATGAATAGAGGTGGATGATAGAAATCTCTATTCTAATTGGCCAAAAATCATGCCCAATGGGCTTCAAGGAGGCTGCCCGAGGGTTTATTAGGAGTTAGGGTTTGTTTTTCGAAGGGAGTCGAACATCAGAGGCTTGGGTCATCAGGTTTAGGTTTTTGGGTATGGTTTAGGTGCAAATCTTGCATGATTTGGACTTTTAATGAAGAAGTTATAGGCGCTCAAAGTTAGGGTGTTGATTTTGGACCTACTGTCACTCTTTTGGGTATATCTCGCGCATACAGAGAGCAATCAAAGATCGGCGACTGGGGTTGTAAAGCGCACTTTCTTGGCTACACTTTTCATGTACAGCTTGATAAAATCTAAGCTAGACTCAAGGAGATATTGCGAGTTGAATTCAGTGCTTGTAAGCTAAAGGCAGTAAGTGACTCTGCTTAACTAGCGGTTACATTTTGAGCTGTAACTTAGTCAATTTGATAGATTTTTGGCTCAAAATTTTCAGGAGTATATATGTTTATGTCACAAGACTATGTAAAATTTTTTTGTGGCATTAGGGTTTTGGGTTTGTGAGATATAGAGAAAATAGTGCTCGGGTGTCTCTGAGCTAGGGTTTTAAGTACCTGCTAGGGGTTTTGAGATATCAAACGATCGGAAGTATATTTGCGGTTGAATTTTTTTGTGGTAAAGCTTAAAATTGAAATCTACCTTTCCTGAAAGTTTGAAGAAAACTGAACGTCTGGATCAGAAGATATGATTTTCTAAAGTTTTGGGAAGAAAAACATCCTTTGCGGGAAAATATTTTTTTAAGGGTTTTTGTTGCAAATTTGGACTTTTGTGCATGTTAAAGGTATTTTTGGGAGCCAAGACTTTATGGAGGTGTAAAAGGTGGATGTATAGAGCCATGATATGATTTTGATATATAGATGAGTCTTTAAAAGGTTTTTAAGGATTTTCTACATATCATAGAGAAAACTTATGTACAAACCTACTTAAAAATAAGAGGTTTTAATCATACAAAACCTTTTTCTTATATTATTGTGTGTATTTGTCCTTCTTATTAAGGAAAAATAACTCATTAGAATTTAGCCAATAAATATTAAGTAAAATTCTCTACAGCTAGGTATCCGGTGTATTCCTAGATAGAAGTTCACGCCACGCGACAACGGATCACAAGAATCTCGAGTATTTCATGTCAGCACGTGTTTTAAATCGTTGTCAAGCTCGTTGGAGTATGTCTTTGTCAAGATTCGAGTTCATTATCTTGTATAGGCCCAGAAAAGAACAAGGTTTATCTTATGCCCTTTCTAGACGTTCTTATCTTGCTCCAAAAGAAGAAGATGTAGCTTTTGATCAACAAAGAAGGACCCTCTTGAAGCCAAAACAATTTTATCTTCGAGCAATCAAATCAACATTGACCGTTGATTTGAATTTTTTCAAGAAAATCCAATCAAGTATGTCCATAGACCCTCTTGTTCATGATATTAAGAACAATTCATCTAAGTCTCATGATACTTCCAAGTTTGAATTCAAGAACAATCTACTCTACTTTGAGGGATGCTTGTATATCCCAGAAGGCGAAGCACAACTACGTACTCTTGAAGCTCGTCACAATTTTTCCGCAGCAGGATATTTTGGGTACAACAAGACTCTGGAACTAATATCAAGAGATTTTTGGTGGCCTCAAATGTGGAAGGCAGTTAAGGAGTTTGTACAATCATGCGATGTCTGTTCAAGATCAAAAACCCCTCGTCATCGACCTTACGGACTTCTCCAACCACTACCTATACCAGAACAACCATGGTCTTCTATCTCTATGGATTTTATCATAGATCTACCAATTTCAAGTTCATATGATTCCATATTCGTGATTGTAGATCAGTTCACCAAGATGGCACACTTTGTACCATGTACAAAATCTATCACAAGTGAAGAAATAGCTAAGCTCTTTCTTGACAACATCTATTGCCATCATGGATTGCTAAGGGATATTATATCAGGTAGAGGAACGCAATTTGTATCCAAATTTTGGAGAATCTTGTTCAAGATATTGAAGGTGGATATAAAACTATCTTCAGCCTTCCAACCTCAAACAGATGGTCAAATGGAACGAGTGAACCAAGTCTTGGAGCAATATTTGAGGTGTACCATCAATTACCATCAAGACGATTGGACAACTCTTTTGCCATTGGCAGAGTTTGCTTATAATAATTTGGTACATTCTTCTACTCAACAAACACCTTTCTTTGCCAATTATAGTTATCACCCATGACTTGATGTTTTTGACTTTTTAAAAGCTGATAATCCTACAGCAAAAGATTTGGCAAATCAGTTGGCAGAGTTACATGCAACAATGAAGGTGCAATTAAAAGAAGCTCAGGAATGACAAAAGATCAATGCAGATGTCTATCGCAAGCAACAACCTCAATTCCATGTTGGTGATAAGGTATGGCTACTTCGTCAAAATATTAAGACTGTTTGTTCTTGTGATAAGTTGGACTATCGTAGGCTTAGACCATTCTCAATTTGTGAACAAGTCAATCCAGTCGCTTATCAATTAAAGCAACCGAATTCTATAAAGATTCATCATGTATTCCATGTATCTCTACTTGAGCCATATAAGACAACAAATATACAAGGAAGAGAACAAATGCCACCGCCTCCTATAGAAGTGGATAACAATGAAGAATTTGAGATGGAAGAAGTCTTAGATTCGAGGCGACGCCAAAACAAGTTGGAATATCTTATTCATTGGCGCGGATACAATATTAGTGAGCGCACATGGAAACCGGCAAAGAATCTTACAAATGCAGCAAGGAAGGTGGAGACCTTTTATCAACGACATCCATCAAAACCAAGATGAAGACCTCTCCTATAAAAGAAACAAGATCTAGGCAAGATAACATTCAACTTTCTAACCTTGTTTGTTGCATATTAATTATGTGCATATACAACTTTGTGTAATGTTAAGAATGTTTAGAAGTTATCAAATTTTGAGAGTAATATTTGCAAAAATTAAAATATATGAAATTTAAGTGAATTTTTGATTTTTTATATAAATTGCAAAGCTATCATGTAAAAATAAGCAATGATAAATACTTATCACTCAATACACCAATTTGTCATAAAACAAATTATAATTGAATTTTTCATAGCCAAATTTTGTGATCCTAAACACTCTCAAGTCACATGAAAGCAAAAGGATCATATGCTTGGATTTCCTAGTTATTCTACAAAGTAAATATAGAAATATTTTTAGAAGTACTAATAGACTAATAGATTATGGATCTACAAAGGACAAAATAAAGAGAGAGAGAGAGCATGAAAGGGAAGGATTAGAGTCATTGCAATATTGGCAGCCTTAGAAATTATAGATTTTTATTAGTTTATAATTTTTTTGATTATTATAAGTTTATTCATATTAAATTATGAAAATTAATAATGAACAAATACCAACTTCAAGATAAGATAGAAATATGTAGATGCTACTATCCATATACAATATAAATAAAATCAATAAGTAACCAATCAATAAAATCTTAATATGGTTAATTTAATAAATATTTTAATTTCTAGATAAATTAGAATATACTATAAAAATAAATCTACTAGGTTTTGCAACAATAAGCTAATAGGGTGTTCTTCCGTTTGACAATATTCTTAACTTAAGGCCAACATATCTTTTTATATTCTAAAAATTGTGTCAATGACATAAAGATCTACATGTAATAATCTTTAGCTGATTGAAGTGAAATTTTGATGGCTCTAAAGTTCTCAAATTCTATGATAATCCAATAAGCAAATATTAGTATTAACTCTTCTAAACATTGGTAATTTGAATTGCAAAAATAAAAGAACCTTTGTACTAAACTATCCACAATGGTTCTATCCAACTTATACTTTATACAAATCTTGACATGTTTATTTTACAAAATTCGCACCATGTACTTAACTTGTTGTACAAGCTATCAACATATGTTATATGTGGCTAAATTGTAGGCCAAGTTTTTAACCTTCCAATCACCTGTGGATACATATGAAGGTGAAACTCTGTTTATGAAGCTTTTAGGAAGCTTCTTTGTAATGTATTTTCAAATTAATGTACTTTTATCTACTTCTATCTATCCATGTTAATTAGATAATTATTGGGATAAATTTATATGTAACTTTTCAACATAATAATTCACCTTATTAAAAAAGTTTAGGCAAAAATTCATTCAAAAGCTCAAAATATGGTGGTGTTGTATTGTAATATATTTATGTGATAAAAATATAAACAAGAATGATTTTTTAATTAATATTCAATCATCTTGGTTCAATTGGAACTCAAGATACTTAAGAAAGGTTTTATAAAAGCCTTTTAGATTATTTTCTTATGTTAATAGCTAGTAGATAAGAATTAGTTATTAATTTTTCCTTCTTGATTGTAGAAACTCTTTTATTGCCTTAAAAAGACCATAAATTGATAAAAATAGGGTAGAGGAGGTAAATAATTAGTATGGTTGATATTAGAATTAAATTGAGGGTAGTGTTAGGCTTAAAATTCTCTAAGATAGATTGGATTGATATTTGGAGATCAATGGTTTGTGAGATAGGGTTGAAATCAAACCTCTAGCAACTAAAATAGCTATCTAGGGCAAAGTATGGGATCATTTGAAGATCGGCAATTAGGATTTGAGAGCTAGTTTCAACCTCATTATAAAGGCATAAGACTAATTTTCATAGGTTTTAGAATGATCCTACAATCATTGTTCAAAATCAAGATTTACATTGGTGATTTGGATTTTATGTAATAAAATGAGGACTAGCACTCTTGGCTAATTTGTGCATTTAATATAACATCTATAGTTAAATATTTGAAAGTATATTTTTGATTAGGTGTGATATAAGTGCATGAAATTTTATGATAATCTAATAGTGCAATTGGAAGATATTTGATCATTAGTGTAAGGAAGTACTAGAAATTGATAGTTTGAAATCGTCTAGGATTTTTGTTATATCTAGAGATATATTAGTCAAAACAAAGTGAAATTTGGCAAGATATTAGAAGATTTGAAGATCAAATTATATACTAAATTTGAGCTAAAATTAAATTATTAGAAAAGGAGAAATCACTATTAGAATATCTATATTAACTTTCAAGTTAGCAACTAAGTAACATCAATGCGGGTTTTGGATGTTTTTTTCACAATCTATAAGTTGGATTGAACTGAATTTTTTTTGAACATGTAGAAGACTTATAGTGGCATTTGTATATAAAATTTTGCATCAAGTAGATGGTTAAATTAAGAGTTATAGCTTATTGAAGCTCACTTATTAAGATTAAGACTTGCAAAAATAAATCAAAGTTGCCTAATTGTGAAAGTAACAAGGCAATTAGAGTTTGTATATAGTTGAGGTTATCAAAAAAAATAATTTTGAGTACTTTATATTGACTTTAAGCACTTTTGAATAAAATTTTAAATTGCATTCTTTTTGTATGGGTGAAACCTATTAGGATTTCTTGTATATTTTTAAATCACAACTTTACCTTGTATAGCCAAGTACCCGGTGCATTCTCAAATAAGACAATACATAATATAATAGCAAAAATTATCATTATCAATAAAACGGCTTAGTTATTATCTTGGAATTAGATCTACTGCCTTCAACTTCTAATGTCTCCTTCTTTCAAATTTCAAATGTAACAATTCTTCTTTATAAGGTATAGACCTTAAAATCACCTCTCCAAGAGCACCTCTTGATCTCCAAAAGTTCTCATACAATTTCTTGTATCTTCAAAAGAGTAACAATATATCCTAAATTTGCACCTTAATTTCAAATGGCTATATCTCTTTCATTCCAATTTTAAATTTTTGAATTTTTATTTATAAATTGATACCAAAAATCTAAACTTTATAATTTTTGCTTTGCCCTTCTCAAATGCCACCTTTGACATCATCTAAATCTTCAAAGTGCTGCAGATAGTTTATTAAAAATTTATTAGATATAAAAGTTGATCTTTTCACTTCTTTACTCCACTTGAATTCTTCTTTATAAGTTAAGTGTGTCATTAGAGTAGCAACTTGATAAAAATTCTTAATAAAGATTTGGTAGTAATAAATTTTTTTTAAAAATATTACACATCTCTTATTATTCTTGGAATTTTCTAATCTATAATTGTCTAAGTTTTTTTAGGATCCGTCATTAGATTGTCATTAAAAATGATGTATTCTAAAAAATCAACTTAAATACTATAAAATACATACTTTTTCATCTTGGCATATAATCCTATATTTTTAAATTTTTATAATATATAATAAATATGAATTTTATATTCTTTTATATTTTTAGAATAGATCAAAATATTAAATGTTGATTTTAGAATATTATTATTAAATATAGAAATATAAAGCCATCAAGGAACTTATAAACAATATTATTCATAAGATGTTAAGAAGCAACTGGTATATTTGTAAGTTCAAAAGGCATGGCATTTTATTCAAAATGTCTATATCTAGTTTAAAATGTAATTTTTTATTTATCACCTTCTTTAATGCAGATCAAATTATATGTTTATTATAGATCTATTTTTATACAGATCTTTATTTAATTGAATTGATTAAAAAATTCTAAAATCAAAGATAAAAGATAGCCATTATTCATAGTAATCTTGTTTAGCCTTTGATATTCTAGTGTAATAGATATAAGATTTACTTCAATAATAGTCTAGTTAGTATGGATAGATAGAAGAAGGTAGAAGAAGGTTAATTCAATAATATCCTAGAAAGAAGCTTCCTAGAAGCTTCATAGATGCAATTTCACCTTTACACATTTTTATAGGTGATTATTAGGCTAGAAACTTGGCCAACAAGTTAGCCATGTGTCGCACATGTTTGTAGCTTGTTCCACGAGCTAATTACATGGCATACATGTTGATAGCTTGTGGAACAAGTTAAGTACGTGGTACACATATGAAAAATTTGTCTTACAAGTTTGACATGTATCTTACAAATTGGACATGTGTTTGAGGTCCTATAGAATGCCACCACATAGCTCTTAAGTAGATAATCTATATACATATAGATAAGAGTGAAGCTTTTTTCACTCTTGTCAACGCCTTTTTTATTTTTAGTCTTGTTTCAAGAATCTTTAGTCTTCTTGTCTTTGGCAATAGCCATTTTAATTTTAGTACTATTCTATCATTGAGTGGTTTTGAATAATACAAGAATATATTTTGTTCTTTTATAATTCATGTCCTTGTCCTTGTCAGTTTGACAAAGAGTGAAGATTTATTGTTCTTATTTTGTGTTTAAAAAGTGAGTGGATTATTCTACTTCTATCATTGTATTTGAAGGTTGCGGATTACCTACCTTTAAATTGACATTCCTTGCTTTCTAATCTTATTTTTTTCCTTGAAATAGAGTGGATGATCCCTTTTTGTAGAGATTTTTTATTTGATATTAGAGATTGCAAATTACCCTCCTCTAATTTGAATTGTGGAATTATTAAGATGGAAAGAAAGTTCATGGATGCTATACTTAATAGAAGCAAGAATAGATTTGCAACTATTGCAAATCTTTAGGAGCTTACCAATATTCTTAGAGTAGAAATTTTACAAATCATTAATACCAATCTGTCACGGACATATACGTAGTTACCTATATGATCAGATAGAACTAGATAAAAGAAGGTAAAAGCAGGTTAATTCCATAATATCTTTAGAGAAACTTCCTAGAAACTTCATATATGCTGCTTTGACTTTATAAGTGTCCATAGTAGACTTTTGGATTAGAAACTTGGTCAATAAGTTAGCCACATGTTGCACATGTTGGTAGCTTGAAGACCAAGCTAAATACGTGGCGAACATATAGGAAACTTGCCCTGCAAGTTTGACACGTGTCTTGCAACTTGGACACGTGTCTTGTAAATTGGATACGTGTTGGAGGTCCTATAGAACGTCGCCACTTAGCTCTTAGGTAGATAGTATAAATAGAGACAAGAGTGAAGCCTTCTTCACTCTTGTCAACTCCTTTCTTGTTTCCAGTCTAGTTCAAGGGTCTCTAGTTTTCTTGTCTTTTGGCATTAGCCATTCCAGTTTTTTTTTAATATATATACTTCTTTATATTTATTTCTTTGAGAGAGGTCTCAGTTATTTATTTGACTTCATCCAGTTATTGTCCTTGACACAATCATAGAAGCACTATTCTTACTTCTATAGAAGAAGTCCAAAGGCTATGCCAAAAAGTTGTACAATTGAGGAAAGCAAATAAATCCATCTTGTAAGTAAATCTACAAATCTTTGTTTCTACCAATATGAAGGAGGCAAAGGTTAGTATGCTTGAGAAGTTTGATGGAACAAGATCAAAATTTCAAGGATTCCTGCAACAAGTCAAGTTATATCTAAGAATTGTATCCTTTCCAATATCCTAATGGATTTATTCAAGTTGGATTTACAAGCACACTCCTATTTGGAAGTACTCTTTTTTGATTTGTATCTTTGATAGAAAAAGATTCATGACTTTTTTATGATTTGAATTCATTCTTTGAAGTGTTTACAATTACATTTAAAAAAAGTGATTGAGAGAAGATAAAAAAAACCAAGCTCTTATCTTTATGATAAAGTTCATGATCAGCCACAATATATGTTGCAAAATTCTAAAACCTTGCTTGCGATGTGTAGTGGAATGAAAAAGCTTCAATTTCATTATGAGTTGAAGAATAACTTTAAAGACTTATTATTAACAATGTCAAAAGCAAATTTCTTGAAATAGTTTATTACTCAAGCCATTACATGCGACAATCACTTATTTGAAATGTATTAAGAATATACATTCAATTGGAGAAGAATGAGTTAATTAATGATAAAAAAATACTAAGTTTTTAAAAACTTATTTGTTTAAGCCAGATCCAATGCAAATTGATGCAATATGTTTTAAACTTCTCACCAAATAAGAAAAAACTTGATGTCATCAAGAGGGTTTGTGGTTATATCATGGAGAAGCAAAGTACACTGCTCAATATTATTCAAAGAAGCAACACAATCATAAAATGAGGAATATGGTTATTAAAAATAATAATGTGTTGAAAAATAAGTTTTTTTTAGCATCAATAGGAATTGTGCGACTAGAATCATATACAACACCTTATAAAGGTCATATTTTCTTCTCAGATCTCTCACTTTGTTTTATAATAGATGTATTTTTAGGACCTAAAAATTACAAAGTCCTTGTCTTATTAGATTGAGGAGCCTTAGCTTCTTTCATAGACAAAGACTTTGTCAAAAAATAAAAAATATTTTTAGTCAAGAAAACTAAATCTATGCACGTAGAAGTCATAGATGGTCATTTGTTGTCTTCTGAAGATGTTATCCATGAGACTATTCTTTTAGATGTAGCAACTAAGAAATATAATAGCGTAGTAATATTTAATATGATTAAATTTTCCTCCGATCTAATTATTTTAGGATTATCATAATTAGAAAAATATAATCCGTAAATAGATTAGACTTTATTTAACCTTAATTCTTTTTGTAGTTTAATCTAAAAATCCATTAGTCAAATAGAAATACATAAGTCTAATACATCCAAATCCTTATTAATATGTGTAAAAGCTTTCATATATGTGCCAAAAGAAGAATCATCTTTTATTATATATGCCACACCTATTTCGGATGCTGAAAAGACCACAAGTGATATTCCTAGCCAATATCAAGACTTTTAAGACATTTTTGAAAAAAAGAATGCAGATATTTTTTTAGAGCACCAACCTTATGATTGTTTAATCGATCTTCAAGAGGGAGCTCAACCACCATTTGAACCAATCTATAATTTATCATAGAACAAGTTGGCTACATTGAAAGAATATATTGATGAAAATTTGGATAAAAACTTCATACGCCATTCAAAGTCTCTAACAAAAGCTCTTATTTTATTTGTGAAGAAAAAAGATGGATTGTTACGGATGAGTATAGATTATTGAAGACTTAATAAGGTTACCATCAAGAATAGATATCCTTTACTTTTGATTTTACGACTTCTCAATCAATTCAATCAAAAAAAGATCTATAAAAAAAAATAGATCTATGAGGAATATAAAATTTGGTCCGTATCAAAGAAAGTGATAAATAGTTGATTGCATTTCAAACTAGGTATGCACATTTTGAATATAATGTCATGCCTTTTGGACTTACAAATGCATCAATTTATTTTTAACATCTTATAAATGATGTTTTTCATGAATTTCTTGATGATTTTATTGTCTATTTTTTAAACAACATTCTGATCTATTCTAAGAATATAGAAGAACATAAACTTCATATTTGTCATGTGTTACAAAAACTTAGAGATGTAAGACTATATGCCAAGATAAAAAAGTGTATATTTTATTCTATTCAATTTGACTTTTTAGGATATATCATCTCAAATGATGGTCTCAAGATGGATCCTAAAAAAATCCAGACAATCATTAATTAGAAGATTTCAAAAACAATAAGGGATGTGCAATATTTTTTGAAATATGCCAATTATTATCAAATCTTTTACAAGGATTTTTTTCAAGTTGCAGCTTTACTTATGCGCTTAACTTGTAAGGACAAACTCAACTGGAATAAAAAAGCAGAAGCATTGTTTGAAACTTTGAAGATAGTTTTTACTTCTATACCAATTTTGTATTACATTGATTTTTTTTAAGCAATTTTTATGGAAAGAAATACACCAGACTTTGCTTTAAATGTGATATTATCACAAATAGAAGCA
This sequence comes from Physcomitrellopsis africana, assembly GCA_036785485.1. Lineage (NCBI taxonomy): Eukaryota > Viridiplantae > Streptophyta > Bryopsida > Funariales > Funariaceae > Physcomitrellopsis > Physcomitrellopsis africana. Next base: position 49,851 of record JAWRVF010001433.1, on the reverse strand, counting down.
AAGAATAAATTCCACTTAATAGTTTTTTTTATTTTCAGCAATAGAAATCAATTATAAAATCCATGATAAAGAACTTCTTGCAATTGAAGATTCTTTTTAAGAATGGTATTATTATCTAGAAGGTGCTTTAAATCCAGTCACCATGTATATAGATCACAAGTACCTAGAATATTTTATGTCAATTTATTGGAATATGTCTTTATCAAGATTCAAGTTCATTATCACTTATTGGCCAGGAAAACAATAAGGCCTATTCAATGTCCTTTTTAGACATTCTTATCTTATACCAAAAGAAGGAAATTCAGCTTTTGATCAACAAAGAAGAATCCTCTTGAAATTGGAATAATTTCATCTTTCAGCAATGAAATCAATATTAATTATTGATTCAACTTTTTTCAAGCAAGTCCAATCAAGTATGTCTTTAGACCCTCTTGTTCATGAGATTAAAAATAATTCATCTAAGTCTCATGATACTTCCAAGTTTGAGTTCAAGAATAATCTATTCTATTTTGAAGGATGCCTATATGTTCCAAAAGGTGAAACACAACTACGTACTCATGAAGCTCGTCACAACTTCCTTACAACAGAACATTTTGGATATAACAAGACTTTGGAGCTAATATCAAAAGATTTTTGGTGGCCTCAAATGTGAAAAGCTGAAAAGACCTATCAATTACTTTTGAAAGGAGCAAAGATCAAAATATGTGGCAAATATAATTTGACGTATCTTAGACTTTGTCAATATATAATCACTACTTCTTATGGAACTTGTCTCTAAAAAGAGGGATAATATCACGGTGTCATGTTGTGATTTAGCCACTATGTAAAAAAATTGTACATGTATATTTAATGTACAATTTACTACTTAACAAAATGAAAGTCATATCAGTAAATTTTATTGGTTATAGAATGTAATTAGGTTGCTAGTTTAAAAAAGATCTATTAAAAAGATTATTATTAAGGTTTATACAACCTTATTTTCTTTCTAGTAGTGACTTTTGAAGTTAATTTTATATTAATAGTAACTTGTGTATATCTTAAGTCACCTATGTTAGACATTGGTGATCCTTAAGATCTTATTTACTTCTTTTATTTGGTGCTTAAAGCACCAAGTATGTAAATCTTATAAGAAGAAGGATTAGAAAAGGGTTTTTAGTGTAAAAAGGGTAGTTTGGCCATCCATGTGGATGAATAGAGGTGGATGATAGAAATCTCTATTCTAATTGGCCAAAAATCATGCCCAATGGGCTTCAAGGAGGCTGCCGAGGGTTTATTAGGAGTTAGGGTTTGATTTTCGAAAGGGAGTCGAACATCAGAGGCTAGGATCATAAGGTTTAGGTTTTTGGATCTGGTTTAGGTGCAAATTTTGTGTGATTTGCACTTTTTATGAAGAAGTTATAGGCGCCCAAAGTTAAGGTGTTGATTTTGGACCTACTGTCACTCTTTTGGATATAACTCGTGCATACAGAGAGCAATCAAGGATCACCAACTAGGGTTGGAGAGAGCACTTTTACGGCTACACTTTTTATATACAGCTTGATAAAATCCAAGCTAGGGTGAAGGAGATATTGGGAGTTGAAGTCAGTGCTTACAACCTTAAGGGCAATAAGTGACCCGCTTACATAGTGGTTACATTTTGAGCTGTAACTTAGGCAATTTCATAGATTTTTGGCTCAAAATTTTCAAGAGTGTATATGTTTATGTCACAAGACTATATGCAAATATTTTGTGGCATTAGGGTTTTGGGTTTGTGAGATATAAGGAAAATAATGCTCGGGTATCTCTGAGCTAGGGTTTTAAGTACCTGCTAGGGATTTCAAGATATCAGACAATCGGAAATAAATTTTTGGTTGGTTCTTTCTTGTGATAAAACTTAAAAAGATTATCTACACTCTTAACTAAAATTTTATAGAAACAAAACAGTTGGATCAAGAGTTATTGGATTCTAAAGTTTAGCAAGAAATAAGTCCTAGCAGGTGAATAAAGTTTTGAAGGATTTTTGTGGAAATTTGAACCTTTTTTGTACAAACTTACTTGAATACAAGAGGGTATACATATATAACTTCTCTTTTGTGAGATTTTTGTATTAGTTGTCCTTTTTATTGACGACAAATGACTTGTTGGATTTTTACCATCAAATTTCTAATAAATTTTCCATAGCCAGGTACCCAGTGTATTCCCAGATAGAAGGCCACGTCATATGACATATTGGTGAACCCGACGTGAAACATCTGGGGTGGGGAGTTTTGAAGAAATATTTTGGCCTTTATTATGGCAGGGGAAGAGGGAGATAGTAATAGAAACTGTAGTAGAGCATCACCAATGTAGCTTGATCCTTCTTCAGCTCAAATGTTTCAAGCATTTGCTCTTTATATGCAGCAACAACAAGCAGTGGAGCGTAAGGAGGCTATGGCCACCAAAGCCTTACAATCTGTTGTTGGCATATTGGATCAATTTGATGGGAAAAACATTTCCAAGTATTTGAAGTATTATTCGCGGGAGATGGAGCTCAATAAAGTACCGGAGAAGGAGATGATCTTAATATTTGAGCTAGCAGTTGTACCTGAACTCCGTGAGCACATTAAGGGGATTATTCAAACTCATGGAGCAAAATGGGAAGATTTTATCCTTTAGCTAAAAGAAGAGTATTCTTTAGAGGATGCTGAAAGGGTGACAAAAAAATCACTTATGGAATGGGTTAATAAATCCAACAAGAAGTTGGTTGCAATAGAATTATTTCAAGAGTTTGAAAGACAATTTCTTCAATTGTCTTGGGTGGAAAAACTTATACTTGAAAATGAAAAGGTAGAGCTATTTTTCCAGTCAGCCGACAGTGAGTTACAAAGGAAGTTGGAATTATTATTGGAAGATAACACAAAAGACAATGGACTTACTACTGAGTGGAAGAAAGTCTCGGAAGTAGTGGGTATACTTGCTAAGAGAGAATACCGAAGAGGGAAGGTAGTGGTAAGACAAGAAACTAGACCTCTTCCAATTATAATATCTCGTAGGCAAGTATCAAAACCTGCTATACTAGTAAGTACTATTCCAGTTCCTATATCCACAGTTGTACTACAAAAAGATGCAATTGAGGAGTTAGTGAAAGGAATGAAAGACTTACAAATTAAATTGGCAAAGCTAGAAGAAAAAAGAGGAATATCTGAAATCAAACCTACATCAAAGCAAGGATATATACAGCGATGTATTTGGTGCAATAGTATAGAGCATCCTCGCAAGGAATGTGGAGATTTTGCTGATATTTTGCAACAAGGAGTAATTATATGGAAAGATGGAAAGATTGCATTGCGTGACACAGGTGACTTCCTCAAAACCAACTTTGGAAAAAGAGGGATGAAAAGGATTTTAGAGGATTATTTATCTCAACATACTATGGCATTAGGAAAAGCTACCACTTATGGTATCAAGGTTATAAGGGAGAAGGAGGATGTTTTTGACAAACATGTAGACACGGGAAATTTATAGAATCATGCTATCACTACCATGAATAAGGAAAAAACATCAAGGCAAGAGTTAATGCAACCACAATAATTAAAAATGCAACAGGATGAGATGACCCTGTTGATACCATGTCTGTACATGCTTATATGGCAAAATTCCACCATAAAGCTTTGATGGATGTGAAAAGAAGAAGAAATATAACAGAAAAAATCTCCAAGAATCAGATAACAAAAGGAGATTTCAAAGGGATACAAAAATAATACAAAACAAAGAAGTACCTATATTACAAGGTAGTAGCCTATCTAAGGTTGAGCCATCAACATCACACTCTAGAGATGCATCATTACGAAAAGAAAAATAGAGAGAAGGGATGGAAGCCAATAAAAATAAAAAAAAAAGGTAAGCTTGTTGCCTATAAGCTGCAATCGGATATAGAGGCAACTACAGATTTAAAAGGGGTGTTGGAAGAAAAGGTGTTGAATGCCAAAATTAAATTTACTTTATGTAAAATTTTAGACATTGCAAAAAAAGAATTTCATGATGTCATTATTGACACCATTAAACGGAAAAGACAATTGATAGGAGAATCAGTAATGTCTAATGCTTTAGGTACAACATTAATAGAAGAAGAAGAGTTGGAGTTGGCTGAATGTTGTATCAATAAAAAGGATCAATTTTCCTTGGATGAAGATAAGATTGATGACAAAGGTCCTAGTCATTACTCTAAGAAGCATTGGGCTAGATTCACTACAGAAACTTTGGTGAAGGTGGGAGATTTGACAGATCCAGTAGTTGCTCTTATTGACTATGGATCTGAAATCAATATTATGTCTAAAGACATTTATAAATGTGGGAGGTGGCCTATTGACACTGAACATGGTTGGGTGATCCAAGTAGCAAATAACACACGTGGAGATCTTTATGGTGCTTGTCCAGATATAAAGGTAAAAATTAGAGATGTATCTACTGAACAAAACTTTTTTGTTCAGAACAATACTTCTTATCCAATAATTCTTGGACAACCATATATTATTGCTGTGAAGATGGAAACCAAAGTATTAGATGATGGATCTGCATGTGCTTGCATTAGAAGCCAAGATGGTAAACAAGCAGTGCAGTTTTTAACAATACCTGCTAATCATGAGCGCAACAGGGATTATCTACAAAGTGGCACATTATCAAAAATTAATGAAGAGTTTAAGGATTTTTGCAGGGTACCACTATAGAGCGAGGATGTGGTGGTACATCAGAAAAGGTACTCTCACAAGGAGAAGAAAGTACCTTTTGTACAAGAGTTGTAAAAATTTTTAAAAGTGGATTTGCTGTACATATACAAATTAATGATCTATAAAAACAAGAAAAAAGAATTGTGAGAAAAACAAAAAAAGACCTAAAAAGAGTGGGTGTGCTTGATGAAGATGACAAGATAATAGGTATATATATAGAAACAGGTTTAGATATATTGGAAGAACTTATAAAGGTTGAAGTAACAGATGAAGATCAAGTGGTGCAAGTACATTCAAGAGAGCTCTATACCATTATACAAGCGTTTTAGGGTTATGAAGTCAAAGTTGAAACTAAGTACAAAATTGTAGAAAGAAAAATAAAACCTGTAGCTACACCATTGCCTAGTGATTCAAACCACCAAGTTCAAGAGGCTTCAAAGGAAAGGGATTTACGAAATCTTGATTAAATTGGCCATAAATTTACAGAAAGTACGTTCAAGGAGTTGAAAGTAGGATCCGCGGATTTTCTTCTACCTACCGAAGAAATAGAATTCAGAAAAATATTGAGGAAGCATGGAAAAGCTTTTGCTTTTGAACCGTTAGAAATTGGATGTGTGGATCCAAGTATTGTGGTACCAATGGTTATATTTACAGTTCCACATGCTCCATGGGATCTAAGGCCAATTCCGATACCTAGAGCACATCTATCCAAACTTATAGAGCTATTAAAAAAAAAGATATGGATGAAAATCTTAGAACCATCATTTGCACCATATTCTAGTCGTTGGTTTACAGTACCAAAGAAGAATGGAATTCTACGGTTTATTCAAGATATGCAACCAGTGAATCAAGTGACCATTAGAAATACAAGAGTGGGACCAATTGTTGGAGAATTTGCTGAAGCATTTGCTGGTAGAGCCATTTATTCTATTGAAGATCTTTATTCTGGATACGACCAATTTCAACTTGCGGAAGGAAGCAAGGATATCACTACTATGAGGACACCTTTAGGGCTGGTGAAAATGTGTACATTACCACAAGGAGCAACAAACTCAGTTGCTCATATGATGAATGGGATGAATAAGGTGCTCTGTGAATTTATTCTAGAAAAGACTATACCTTTCTTGGATGATATTCCAATAAAAGGATGTATAGAAGAAGGAAAAGAAGAAATAATGGATCAGAGGGGGTGTCATAAATTTGTATCTAGTCATATTTTGGATTGTGATAAGATTTTATCGCGGCTTGAAGAAGTCCACTTGACCTTATCAAGAGCTAAATCAACCTTTGGCATTCGAGAGGTTGTTATTGCGGAGCATTTATGTGGATGGTTTGGTTGTAAACCAGATTCTACTAAAGTAGATGCCATACAACGGATAAAAGAAGTTTGTAGCTCACAAACAGAGATACGGAGATTTTTGGGGGCTTGTATATTTTATTATATAAGGATTCCACATTATGCACATATAGCAGATCTTCTCTATGGTCTGCTACGAAAAGGGAAGAGGTTTAAATGGGAGAAGATATATATAGAAGCAATGCAAAGGTTGAACAATCATTGTCTTCTCCACTTGTGCTTTGTACAGTAAATTATGAGAATAGAAAATCAGTGATACTTACAGTTGATACTAGTCCAATAGCTATTGGTTGGGTTCTGGGACATGATGATGAAGAAGAGAATCGATTTGCTATACGATTTGGAGCCAAGGTATTAAGTGAAAGACAAAGGTGTTATCCACAAGTAAAACGAGAATTATGGGGGATAGTGACAGCCATGAAAACTGATAGAGATTATCTAATTGGAGCATCAGGGATAGTAGAAACAGATTGTTTGCCACTATTGGGAATGATCACCAATTATAATACCTCTGATATTGCTATGCTAAGGTGGATTGCATATATTAAGTCTTTAAATCTTGAATTCAAGCACATAATAGATAAAAATAATCCAGTGGCGAATATGCTATCTCGGACTAGGTATGAACAAGAAGAAGATTTAATTGATAATACCGAAGATGTAGATATTACCTTCTATTCTCGAACACAACAAGGAGAAAAAGAGTATCCAAAACTATTCATGGAAGAACTATATGCAAGAGAATGGTTAGATATTTGATACAATTTGAGTACGGTATGAAGGCAACTAGGATGGAATGATACTTATTTTAAGCAAATAAGGCAGAAAGCCTATAACTACCTTTTACAAGATGGATACTTATGGAAGCGATGTAAAAGGGACAGTAGAATATCACAAAGAGTAATTTGTAAGAAGGAAATGCAAGAGCAATTGATTCAAGAATTCCATGATAGCTTGTGGGCTGGTCATAGAGGTATTTATGCTGCCTTTAACAAGCTTAAAGAAAAATATTGGTGGCGTAATATATATAGAGATGTAGTAAAGTTTGTGGAATCATGTCAAACTTGCCAAATGTATTCAGAGATTCGACATAGAGACGGGTTGCATCCTACATATCCTCTAGCAATACATTATAAATGGGAGGTGGATTTAATTACTATGCCTATGGGATTATGGCAAATGCGATACTTGATTTTGGCATGAGAAGATTTATCCAACCAAGTGGAGGGAAGAGCTCTACGAACAAAATCCATTGAAGTAGTTTATAGATTTTTACTAGAGGATGTGATTTGTAGATACAGATGTATTGAAAAAATTATTGCTGATCGTGGAGAATTAGATACGTTGTCGGGTAGAGAGAATTCGCCTTGGGAAAACTCCGGGTTCCTAGCTGCTACTAGAACTAGCAGGGAACATGAGAGGAAGCCGTGCAAGTATGTTCTATACTTGCACAATATTTCTTCAAGCTTTCAAGTTATACTTATATTATACTTGTACAAGTCTTGTATAAATATAAAGTATAAATACTTGAATAATACTTATACAAATACTTGTATAAATACTTGTATAAATCCTTGGTATAATACTTGTACAAATACTTGTATAAATATTATGTATAATACTTGTAGAATACTTGTAGAATACTTGTAGAATACTTGTATAAATACAAGTATATATACTTGTATAAAAGGTATAAGCAAAGTATGTATGTATTCAAGTATACCTCAAAATACAACCGCATATGAGGAATACAAGTTATACAACAAGCTGAAATTAAATAAATCACTAAAAATTCATCCAAAGGTCGAATCAAGCGTGCTTATAGCCTATGGAAAGCCAATAATCTATTATAAAACAGATCAAAATTTTACAAATAGATGACTTACCGTTTAAAAGTTATGGCTAAAAGAAATAGGCGCTAAAATTTCCAAGCAAATGCAAAGGCAGCAAAGCTCCTCTTCACTTCAGCCTTTGTTGTGATCACTTCCCTTCTCCAAATTGGACATGCAATAGCTTTTTAGAAAGCTTACTCCATCATCTAGCTTATTCTAAAATTTTGCATGCATGCCTCTCAAACTCCAGTTTTTGTAGCTAGTCGATTCTACTCTTCAAACCCTAGAAACAATTTTCCCTCTTTGACACTTCATGGCTCATAAAACTTTCATCAAAGCTCCAAATGTATTGATTTTTGTTTTTGTGGAAAGTTTATACAAGCTTATACAAGCACCTAAATTATCAAAAAGATTGAAGAGACTTTCCGACTTGGGTGGTTGAACAAAGTCTCTGCCCCTCTTCGTCGGGTGGCAGCAAACCCTTTCCCACTCTCAAGCTCACAACTTTTGCTCTCCAACTCCAAATGCTACAAGAAATGTCTTGATAGAAAGCTAGCACAATTTTCCACACTCTTTATAAATTTCACTAAGAAAGAGTTGAAATCAAACTTGCAGTGGCAGCTCGAAGTTTCTGCCCCTCTTCATCGGGTGACAGCAAACCTCACTCTACTAAAACAAGCATAACTTTTTGTTCACAACTCCAATACAAGCAAGTGAGTAGGTTCTAGAATCCTCACAACTTGAAGAACACACCCACTAATTTTCAGTACAAACACTTTTATCTCCTCGGAGCTATCTCTCTCCAAAATTCACCACTCAAAAACTGCCTTTCTCTCTCGGTCTAGCAAGAGGAGTATATCTCCCTTTCTTTCCATATTAGACTATGAGATGTCCACATAGGCAGCCAAATCCTATTGGATGGGCCTTATTCACCCCATGCTCTTCTTTCTTATCCCTCACAAGGTCCAATCTACTTCAAAAGTCAACAAGAAAGGTAAAACAACCTTTACTTTTCTTCTAATTACAAAAGAGTCTATTCTAGGATATAAATAAGGTAGGAACAAAACAAATAGCCATCTTAATTCACTAACTAAGTGGCTATAATAAATCCTCTCCTTATAATATCTTCTAAAATAACCTCTAGCACTCACACATATATTAACAATAGATACAAGATTTTTAATATTTTTATACACTGCACGTAAATGCAGTACGACAACGTATGAGGCAAGGAAATTTTTTGAAAGATGTGGGATCAAGCTTGCACTTACAACAACGTATAATCCAGAGGATAATGCCAAAAGTGAGCGAGGTCATCCTCTAATAGTAAAAGCCATTGTTAAAGCATGTAAAGGAAGGGCAAAAGAATGGCCAAGATTATTACCATTTGTTCTATAGGCTGATCGTACTACTCACAGTTCAATAACTGGATATATGCCCATAGAATTGATACAAGGACAAAAATCTATTATGCCGATTGAAGAGCAAATATATACTTGGAATGTATTACCTTGGCAAGACAATGTGTCTAGAGAAGAACTTCTTGCACTTTGAATCCGTCAATTGGAGAGAAGACTTGAACATATAGAAAAAGCAGTTGTAAAATTAAAGGAGGCACAAATCAAAAATAAAGATAGATTTGACAAGCGACATCGATTAAGGCCAAAAGAAATTCAAGAAGGTGATTGGGTTTTGGTGTATGATAGTATCTTGGATAACCAGCATAGTACTCTTAGAAAATTTTCTAAATGCTAGTTTGGATCTTATGTGGTTGTAAATGTTTTGGATAATGCCACATATGTATTAAGAGAGCTAGATGGAACACACTTAAAGTTCCAATTGTAAGAAAATGCATAAAACTCTTCAAACAACGGGGTCAAGACATAACATATGAAGATATAAGAGAAGAAATTGACTTCTTTACAGATGAAGAAGAAAAATAAGATTTTGAAGAAGATATTGCTAGAACAATAGTATGACGCCGATCACAACTTCAACTCTTGTTGGTGTATACCGGAAGATGCACAGATTTGGAAGGGGTGGATGTCGTGTTGTGATTTGGCTACTATGTAAAAAAATTGTACATGTATATTTAATGTACAATTTACTACTTAACAAAATGAAAGTCATATCAGTAAATTTTATTGGTTATAGAATGTAATTAGGTTGCTAGTTTAAAAAAGATCTATTAAAAAGATTATTATTAAGGTTTATACAACCTTATTTTCTTTCTAGTAGTGACTTTTGAAGTTAATTTTATATTAATAGTAACTTGTGTATATCTTAAGTCACCTATGTTAGACATTGGTGATCCTTAAGATCTTATTTACTTCTTTTATTTGGTGCTTAAAGCACCAAGTATGTAAATCTTATAAGAAGAAGGATTAGAAAAGGGTTTTTAGTGTAAAAAGGGTAGTTTGGCCATCCATGTGGATGAATAGAGGTGGATGATAGAAATCTCTATTCTAATTGGCCAAAAATCATGCCCAATGGGCTTCAAGGAGGCTGCCCGAGGGTTTATTAGGAGTTAGGGTTTGATTTTCGAAAGGAGTCGTACATCAGAGGCTAGGCTCATAAGGTTTAGGTTTTTGGATCTGGTTTAGGCGCAAATTTTGTGTGATTTGCACTTTTTATGAAGAAGTTATAGGCGCTCAAAGTTAAGGTGTTGATTTTGGACCTACTGTCACTCTTTTGGATATAACTCGTGCATATAGAGAGCAATCAAGGATCATCAACTAGGGTTGGAGAGAGCACTTTTACGGCTACACTTTTTATATACAGCTTGATAAAATCCAAGCTAGGGTGAAGGAGATATTGGGAGTTGAAGTCAGTGCTTACAACCTTAAGGGCAATAAGTGACCCGCTTACATAGTGGTTACATTTTGAGCTGTAACTTAGGCAATTTCATAGATTTTTGGCTCAAAATTTTCAAGAGTGTATATGTTTATGTCACAAGACTATATGCAAATATTTTGTGGCATTAGGGTTTGGGTTTGTGAGATATAAGGAAAATAGTGCTCGGGTATCTCTAAGCTAGGATTTGAAGCACCTGCTAGGGATTTCAAGATATCAGACGATCGGAAACGAATTTATGATTGATTTTTTCTTATGATAAAAACTTAAAAAGATTATCTACACGTTTAATTAAATTTTATAGAAACAAAACAGTTGGATCAAGAGTTATTGGACTCTAAAGTTCAGCAAGAAATAGGTCCTTGCAAGTGAATAAAGTTTTGAAGGGTTTTTGTGGAAATTTGAACCCTTTTTGTACAAACTTACTTAAATACAAGAGGGTATACATATATAACTTCTCTTTTGTGAGATTGTTGTATTAGTTGTCTTTTTTATTGAGGACAAACGACCTGTTGGATTTTTGCCATCAAGTTTCAAATAAATTCTCCACAGCCAGGTTCCCAGTGTATTCCTAGATAGAAGGCCACGTCATACGACAACGGACATAAGATATATCCCAATAATTATCTAGTTAGTATGAATAGATAGAAGTAGATAAAAGAAGGTTAATTTGAGAATATCTTAGAGAGAAGCTTCTAAAAAGCTTTATAGCTACAATTTTACTTTTATACATGGCTATAAGTGATTGGTAGGCTAAAAATTTGGCTAACAAAATAGCCACATATTGCACATGTTGATAGTTTGTAAAACAAGCTAAGTATGTAGTGTACATATGAGAAACTTGTCTTGCAAGTTTGACTCATGTCTTTCAAATTAGACACATATTGGAGGTCCTATACAATACTGCCAAGTAACTCGTAAATAGATAGTATATATAGAGACAAGAGTGAAGCCTTCTTCACTCTTATCAATGTCTTTTTTGTTCTAGTCTTATTTTAAGAATCTTTAGTCTTCTTGTCTTTGTCAATACCTATTATAGTTTTAACACTATTCCATCTTCAAGTGATTTTGAGTAATATGAGAGTATATTTTGTTCTTTAAAGATTCATGTCCTTGTCCTTGATATTTAAGTACATCCGCAATGATCCGTCTCTTTTCTTTACAAATAAGATAGGAGCTCCTATTGTGAATTTTAAATAATATATGAAGTTTTTAGCTAAATTTTATCAATATATTCTTTCAAAATAACCAACTCATTTTGTAATAAACTATAAATTGGTCAAAATAATGGATAAGCTCTTTCTTGAAGATTGACTGAACATTTATAAGGTCGATGCTTTAAAAGAATATCTATATTTTTTTTCAAAAATATTTTGAAAATCTTAATATTGACTAGGAATATTATTTGTATTCTTTTTAATGTTAAAAATGGATGTGGCATATATAGCAAAAGATGATCTTTTATTTGTCACATGTATAAAAGCTTTTACACCTACCAAAAAAGATTTGGATGTACTAGATTTATATATTTCTACTTGACTAATAAATTTTAAAATTAAACTATAAAAAAAATCAAGAAGTCCAATTTATTTGAGGATTATATTTTTTAAATCATAATAATCTTAAAATAATTAGATTGGAAAGAAATCTAATCACATTAAATATTACTATATTATTATGTCCTTTAATTGCTACATTTGAAAGAACAATTCTATAAGTGATATCTCCAAAAGATAAGAAACAAGCATCTATAATTTCTACATATATAGATTTAGTTATTTTAATTAAAGATATTTCTTATTTTTTGATAAAATCTTTATCTATAAAATAAGTTAAGACTCTTGAATCTAATAAGATAAAGACTTTGTAATTATTGGATCCTAAAGATATATCTATTATAAAACAAGATAAAAGATCTGAAGAAAAAATAAGATCTTTATTAGATGTTGCATATGATTTCAGTCGCACAGTCTCTATAAAAGTTGAAAAAATTCATTTTTTGATACATTGTCTTTTCTAACAACCAAGTTCCTCATTTTGTAGTTGTATTTCTTTTTTGGATAATATTGATCAATGTGCTTAGCTTCTCCATAATACAAGCATAGACCCTCTTGACAATGTCGAATCTTTTCTTGTTTGGTGAGAGATTTGAAATGTACCATATCAATTTACATTGATTCTTGCTTAGTCAAATAAATTTTTAAAAACATAAGAGTTGCTGTCATTAATTGACTAGTTCCTATCTATCCAAATTTATAATTTTGATGCTTTTCAAATAATCAATTATCAAATATAATAGCTTGTGCAATAAATTTTTTTTTAATAAATCCACATTTGGCATTGTTAATAATAAATCTTTGACGTTATCCTTTAATCCATCATAAAATTAATTGATAAAGGCTTTGTCATTCTACTCCGCATTATAAGCAAGATTTTGAACTCCAGCAATTGTTACGGTGTCGTATAACGTGGTCTTCTATCTGGGAATACACTAGGTACCTGGCTGTGGAGAGTTTATTTGAAATTTGATGGCAAAAATCCAACAGGTGATTTGTCCTTAATAAAAAAGACAAATAATACAACAATCTCACAAAAGAGAAGTTATATATATAAACCTTCTTGTATTCAAGTAAGTTTGTACAAAAAGGGTTCAAATTTCCACAAAAACCCTTTAAATGGGAAGAAAAGCATATCAAAGCAATGCAAATGTTGAAGAAATTATTAATATGACCTCCAGCATTGAGAAAAAATAATTATAAGTGCAATTGACTAGTGATTCTTACAGTGGATACTAGTCCAATTGCCATTGGATGGGCTGTGGATCAAGATGATTCAAATGAGCATAGATTTATAGTTTGATTTGGAGCTAAGGTTTAGAGTACATGTTGTCTTATGACATGGCCTTCTATCTGGAAATACATTGGATACCTGGCTATGGAGAGTTTATTTGAAATTTGATGGCAAAATCCAACAGGTCATTTGTCCTCAATAAAAAGGACAAATAATACAAAAATCTCACAAAAGAGAAGTTATATATGTATACCTTCTTGTATTCAAGTAAGTTTGTACAAAAAAAGTTCAAATTTCCACAAAAACCCTTCAAAACTTTATTCATCCATAAGGACTTATTTCTTACTAAACTTTAGAGTCGAGTAACTCTTGATTCATTCCTTGAATTTCTATAAAATTTAGTTTAGAATGTAGATAATCTTCTTAAATTTTACCACAAGAAAGAATCAACCACAAATTCATTTTTGATCATCTGATATCTCAAAACCCCTAGCAAGTGCTTAAAACCCTAGCTCAAAGACACCCAACACTATTTTCCTTATATCTCACAAATCTAAAATCCTAATGCTACAAAAAAAATTTACATAGTCTTGTGACATAAACATATATACTCTTGAAAATTTTGAGCCAAAAATCTATCAAATTGTCTAAGATATAGCTCAAAATGTAACCACTATGTAAGTATGTTACTTACTACCCTTAAGTTTGTAAGCACTGACTTCATCTCCCAATATCTCCTTTATCCTAGCTTGGATTTTATCAAACCATATGTAAAAAGTACATCCAAAAAAGTGCTCTCTGTAATCTTAATTGCCGATCCTTGATTGCTCTCTGTATGCACAAGTTATATCCAAAAGAGTGACAGTAAGTCTAAAATCAACACCTTAACTTTGAGCGCCTATAACTTCTTCATAAAAAGTGCAAATCACACAAAATTTGTACCTAAATCAGATCCAAAAACCTAAACCTTATGACCCTAGCCTTTGATATTTGACTCCTCTCGAAAAACAAACCCTAATTTCTAATAAACCCTCGGGCAGCCTCCTTGAAGTCAATTGGGCATGATTTTTGGCCAATTAGAATAGAGATTTCTATCATCCACCTCTATTCATCCACACAGATGGCCAAACTATCATTTTTACACTAAAAACCCTTTTCTAATCCTTCTTCTTATAAGATTTACATACTTGGTGCTTTAAGCACCAAATAAAAGAAGTAAACTTAGATTTTAAGGATCACCAATGTCTAACAAAGGTGACTTAAGATATACAAAAGTTATTATCAATATAAAATCAACTTCAAAATCACTATCAAAAAAAAGAAATAAGATTGTATAAACCTTAATAGTAATCTTTTTAATAGATCTCTTCTAAACTAGCAACCTCACCACATCTTATAACCAATAAAACCTATAATTTTAGCTTTCGCTTAATTATATAATGAATTGTACATTAAATGTACATGTACAATTTTTTCACATGGTAGCCAAACCACAACACGACATCCACCTCTTCCAAACCTGTGCATCCATCGGTGTTGTATTATGTATTGTCTTGTTTGAGAATGCATCGGGTACCTGGCTGTAGAAGATAAAGTTGTGTTTACAAATAATCAAGAAATCCTAATAGGTTTCACCCATATATGAAGAATATGATTCAAAGTTCAATTCAAAAGTATTTAAAAATACTCCTCTTAGTAATATCAACTATACATACACCCCAATTTCTTTGTTTCTTTTATAATTAAGCAATTTTTTTATTTTTGTTTATAAGCCATAATCCTAATTAGTGAGCTTTGACAAGCTATAACTTTTAATCTGATTGTCCACTTAGTGTGAAATTTAGCACACAAATGCTGGTATAAGCCTTCTACATGCTTAGAAAAATTTAGCTCAACCCAACTTACAGATTGCAAGAAAATGCCCAAAAAATGCATTGATGACACTCGGCCGCCAACTTGAAGATTGGAGCAAAAACTCTAGTGGTGATTTCTCCTTTTTCCACCGTTAATTTCAGCTCAAACTTTGTATGTAGCTTAAACTATAAGTCTTCTATCACCATACCAAAATTTACATTGATCCAATTGATGGATCTTTAGTTATTATAGAAACCCTATCTAACCCTAAACTGCCAACTTCTGACAATCCTTTGTATCAAAGCTCAAATATCTCTTGATTGCATTGCTAGATTAATACAAATTTTTGTACATACTTAGCACACCCAAAAATCGAAATAATATCAAATTTTGAACTATAGGTGCTACACAAATTGCACAAATCGCTCAATAATGCAAGCCATCATTATCTTATATAAAATCCAAAACACCAATACAAACCCTGGCTTTGAATAGCGATTGCTAAGTCTTCCAAAATCCTATGGTAACAAGCTAAATGCCCTTGGAACCCCCTTCAAGCTGGCTATCCAACCTTAGTCGCCGATCTTTGAATGTCTTGAATACCTGCCTTAATCCCATTGGCATAATAACCAATTCCACAATCCATTTAAAATGAATGGCCAAAGGATATGTTGGATGTAAACCATCTCGATGTCGTATATTTGAGTACATTTGACAAGTTATACAAGATTCTATAAATGAAGTTATATCTCGATACATATTCTTCCACTAATATTGTTCCTTCAATTTAGCAAAAGTAGCCCAGATTCCTCTATGCCCTGCCCATAAACTATCATGAAATTCCTTGAGTAGTTTTGTTGACCTTCTTTAGTACCTACTACTCGTCGTGGCATTCCAATGTTTTTTTTTGGCCCCTTCCATAGAAATCCTCCTTGTAATACAAACTTGTATGCCTTTTTTCTAATTTGTCTAAATTTTTCAACCAACCAATTAGCATGCTTCGTTAATGTGCTCAAATAATATCCAATATCCAATAAATCTCCTTTATAATTCTCTTCCTAAAATGGCTTATTTTC
This sequence comes from Physcomitrellopsis africana, assembly GCA_036785485.1. Taxonomy (NCBI): domain Eukaryota; kingdom Viridiplantae; phylum Streptophyta; class Bryopsida; order Funariales; family Funariaceae; genus Physcomitrellopsis; species Physcomitrellopsis africana. The sequence goes on along the minus strand of JAWRVF010001433.1, from coordinate 33,404 downwards.
CTTGTTCAATTGTGAAATTAAATAAAATTTTGTATCCACATCATCAATATCCTCTATCATCTCATCTTTTCCATCATATCTTGCTCAAGACAACATATCTGCTATGGAATTATCTTTTCCCGCAAAATGCTTAAATTCTAGATTTAATGACTTGATATAAGCAATCCACCTCAACATTGCAATGTCTAAGGTTGTACAATTAGTAATTATTCCAAGAAAAGGCAAACAATCTGTTTCAACCACCATTGTTTTCCCAATTAAATAGTCCTTTTCAGCTTTCATAGTTGAAACAACTCCCCATAATTCTCTTTTCACCTGAGAATATGCACGTTGGAGTTGTCATGTTGTAGTTCGGCTATTATGTAAAAAAATTATAAAAGTATATTTAATGTATAATTTACTACACAATTAAATGAGAACTATATCAATGGATTTTATTGGTTATAGAATGTGGTTAGGTTGCTAGTTTAGAAAGGATCTATTAAAAAGATTATTATTAAGGTTTATACAATCTTATTTTCTTTTTAGTAGTGACTTTTGAAGTTAATTTTATATTGATAGTAACTTGTATATATCTTAAGTCACCTATGTTAGACATTGGTGATCCTTAAGATCTTATTTACTTCTTTTATTTGGTGTTTAAAGCACCAAGTATGTAAATCTTATAAGAAGAAGGATTAGAAAAGGGTTTTTAGTGTAAAAAGGGTAGTTTGGCCATCCATGTGGATGAATAGAGGTGGATGATAGAAATCTCTATTCTAATTGGCCAAAAATCATGCCCAATGGGCTTCAAGGAGGCTGCCCGAGGGTTTATTAGGAGTTAGGGTTTGATTTTCGAAAGGAGTCGTACATCAGAGGCTAGGCTCATAAGGTTTAGGTTTTTGGATCTGGTTTAGGCGCAAATTTTGTGTGATTTGCACTTTTTATGAAGAAGTTATAGGCGCTCAAAGTTAAGGTGTTGATTTTGGACCTACTGTCACTCTTTTGGATATAACTCGTGCATACAGAGAGCAATCAAGGATCACCAACTAGGGTTGGAGAGAGCACTTTTACGGCTACACTTTTTATATACAGCTTGATAAAATCCAAGCTAGGGTGAAGGAGATATTGGGAGTTGAAGTCAGTGCTTACAACCTTAAGGGCAATAAGTGACCCGCTTACATAGTGGTTATATTTTGAGCTGTAACTTAGGCAATTTCATAGATTTTTGGCTCAAAATTTTCAAGAGTGTATATGTTTATGTCACAAGACTATATGCAAATATTTTGTGGCATTAGGGTTTGGGTTTGTGAGATATAAGGAAAATAGTGCTCGGGTATCTCTAAGCTAGGATTTGAAGCACCTGCTAGGGATTTCAAGATATCAGACGATCGGAAACGAATTTATGATTGATTTTTTCTTATGATAAAAACTTAAAAAGATTATCTACACTCTTCATTAAAATTTTATAAAAAATGAATAGTTGGATCAAGAGTGATTGGACTCTAAAGTTCAGCAAGAAATAGGTCCTTGCGGGTGAATAGAGTTTTGAAGGATTTTTGTGGAAATTTGAACCCTTTTTGTACAAACTTACTTGAATACAAGACGGTATACATATATAACTTCTCTTTTGTGAGATTTTTGTATTATTTGTCCTTTTTATTGAGGACAAATGACCTGTTGGATTTTGCCATCAAATTTCAAATAAACTCTCCATAGCCAGGTACCCAATGTATTTCCAGATAGAAGGCCATGTCATACGACAGCATGTACTCAAAACCTTAGCTCCAAATCAAACTATAAATCTATGCTCATTTGAATCATCTTGATCCATAGCCCATCCAATGGCAATTGGACTAGTATCCACTGTAAGAACCACTAGTCTATTGTACTTATAATCATTTTTTCTCAATGCTGGAGGTGATATTAATAATTTCTTCAACATTTGTATTCCTTTGATATGCTTTTCTTCCCATTTAAAATAATAACCTTTGCGTAATAATTTATACAATGGATCTGCTATATGAACATAATGAGGAATCCAAATGTGATAGAATATACATGCATCCAAAAACCTACGCACCTCTGTTAAAGAGCTGCAATCTTCTTTTATTCTTCCAATTGCATCAACCTTGGCTAGATCTGATTTTCTTCCATAAAATCTACATAAATGTCCAACAATTACAATTTTCATATTCCAAATGTAGATTTTATACCTGATAATGTAAGATGAACTCCCTCAAGCCGAGTCAATATCCTTTCACAATCTTGTATATAATCAATAACATACTTGCGACACCCCCTCTTATCTAAAGTTTCATCCTTGTCATCTTCTTTACACCCTTTTATAAGAACATCATCTATAAAACGCATAGTCTTCTCAGGAATAAAATCCCTCAACACCTTGTTCATCCCGTTCATCATATGTGCAACTGAGTTAGTAGCACCTTGAGGAAGAATACACATTCTAACCAATCCAAGTGGTGTTCTCATTGTTGTCATGTCTCTACTCTCTTTTGCAAGTTGAAATTGGTCATAGCCTGAATACAAGTCACCCATTGAATAGATTGCCTTTTCTGCAAATGCTTCAGCAAATTCATCTACTATCAGTCCAATTCCTGTATTCCTTATAGTCACTGCATTTACTGGCTGTATATCTTGAATAAATTATAATGATCCATTTTTCTTAGGCATTGTAAACCATCGGCTAGAATATGGTACAAAAGAAGGCTCCAAAATCTTCATCTTCATCTTTTCTTTCAATAATTCCACCAAACTTGGCAAATGCGCCCTTGGCATTGAAATTGGCCTCAAATTCCAAGGTACATGTGGTATCGTGAAAATAACCATTGGAGTTACAATATTTGGATCTACACATCCAATTTCATGAGACTCAAAGGCAAACGATTTACCTCATTTTCCTAGCATTTCTTTGAAGCACGCAATTTCCTCTAGCAACAAAGAACCGTCAGAACCAATCTTCAATTCTTCAAAAGTCTCTTCAATAAACTTATGCCTAATATTCTTTAGATTCCTTAATTTATTTCCTTGGATGCTTCTTTTGTCTATTTTTTACAATCTTTTGGCAAAAGTCCAGCAACGGATTTCACCTTCTTATCTATTGTCTTATATTTTGTTTCAACCATAATCTCTAGTGTTTGAAAAGATTCAATCATATTATAAACTTCCTTTGAATGAATCTGTATAATTTTGTCATCCTCACCTGATCCAATAGATGCAATCAATTCCAAAGGATCTTCTAATCCATTTTCTTCATAGATACCAATAATCTTTTCATCATCTTCTAATATTTTTAACCCATATTATTCCTTTTCAATAGCACATAATCTTTTTCTCTCATCTCTTTTCAAATCCTCAATCCTCTTATACATAACACTCCCATTTTCAAGAATGTTAATAAATCTTGTATCAAAGGTACATATATCTTGCGAGAGTACCTCTTCTTCTGTACCTCCATAATCCCGCTTTATAGTGGTACTCCTCAAAAATCCATAAATTCTTCAACAACTCTTGCCAACGGTTTCTCTTTCAATTTGTCTCGATTGCATTCATGATTTGGAGGAACAGTCAAAAATTGTACTGCTCTTCTTCCATCTTCACTACAAACCTTAATAATAATCTTTTTAATAGATCTCTTCTAAACTAGCAACCTAACCACCTCTTATAACCAATAAAATCTATAATTTTAGCTTTCACTTAATTGTATAATGAATTGTACATTAAATACACATGTATAATTTTTTCACATGGTAGCCAAACCACAACACGACAATGGATATATGCTTTATTCCAATAATTTTCTAATTAACATAGATAGATACAAATAACTAAAAGTTGATTAATTTGATTTTATCTTATAAACAAGCTTACTAGAAGCTTCAAAAACTTTGTTTTATCTTTATATATATTTATAGGTGTTTGATAGGTTAAAAACTTGACCAAAAAATTAGCTATATTTTGTATATATTGGTAACTTGTGGATCAAGCTAAATATACAGCCACATATATGAAACTTATCTTGTAAGTTTAAAACAAATCTTGCAAATTCGACACATGTTGGAGATCCTATAAAATACCACCACATAACTCTTAAGAAAACAATATATATAAATACAAAAGTGTTTGCTTTTCTAACAAAACTTCACTGCCCACACCTCTCGTCTACAATGTTCAACCAATCCTACCACTCATTACCAAAGTGGACGCTTTGACCTCCTAACCTGGCCTCACATCCACCACTCCCACGGCATCTACGTCGCTCGTTAGCACACTCCCTACTTTCCCATCCCCGCACCACCCACTTGTCCCGATGCTCCAGACAATACTCCGCTGCCAGAGGCGACCAATCCGGCTCTTGGTGCTGCTCCGCCTCCCTCCCTCCCTCCCGCGCTCCGCCGCACCCCCACCTCACTCACCGTGCCGCAACTCCTCCCGATCCCTCCCCAGCGCTGTGCACATCCGCTGCGCACGCACTGCTCCTCCCTTCTTCCGTCTGTCCGTAGGGACCACGCCCCTGCTCCCACACGCTTTTGCTCAGACACGAGCCCCTTCATCCACTACGACTCTTGAACGCAGAGCACGTTCGTAGCCACAGCCGGTTTCCAGGCACGATACCATGCACCTCAGTTATAAATACGTATTCTGTATATTTATGTATATATTGTGGACGGCTCCCGTCTACGCTGCTGATCCTTATGATACATCTTCCTACCGTGGCCCACGAATTGTGTGGGACGAAAAATACTGCGAATGAATATAGTCCAATCCTAACCACAATCACATCTATCCTGTATGCATAATCTGCTAATCATTGCCGCCTGCCCCTAGCACTTGAGCAGCTTCGAGGTTTGGCGCTGAATCTCTGTCCACGCCGCGTCGATGTGCCGCATCTCCGTCCGGGCTGCGCCGATAGCGAACCGGATTGTGTACACGCCCTCCAACGTCTGCATCACAGTCCCAACATGTGCGTTACAGCCCGAAACATGCTTCCCACCCCTCCCCCACACCCACGTCCCACCGCCCCCCGACGCATCACCCTCGGCACCACCCTGGCGGTCCCCGCCTTACCGTGTGAGTGAGCATGATGTCTCCACCGGTGTTCAGGGCCTCCACGAGCTTCTTGTTCAGCGCGTAGCCGTTGTCCTTGTCCCCCGCCGGCGGCTTCACCCGGAAGCACACCAGCGAGAATATCCTCTCCGACATGAGCTCGAACCTGGAGTCCGCTCGCACCAGGGTCTCGAAATGCTTCGCCTGCTCGCAGTGGCTCCGCAGATACGACTGCAAGAAATCGGACCCGTGCATGCGCAGCACCATCCACAGCTTCAAAGCCCTGTACAACGCCAACCACACCACCCCGCCGGGGTTACGTCACTCCTGCCCTCCGCTGAGTCCTGCCCGCCTAGCCCCCACGTCACACCCCTGCCTCTGGTCGACATCGTACCTGAATCTGCGGCTGAGAGGGATCTGCCAGTCCTTGAAGTCCACCACCGCGTTCGCTTCCGACTGCTTGTTGCGCAGGTACTCTGGGTTGGTCGTGAGCGCTGCCAACAGCGGCGACCGGTCCTTCACCCACAGACAGGAGCAGTCGAAGTTGGTCAGGAACCACTTGTGAAGGTTCATGTCGAACGAGTCTGCCTTCTCCACGCCATCCAAGTACGGCCGGTACTCCGGGCAGATGCACACGTTCCCTGCGTACGCTCCGTCTATGTGGTACCACAGGCCATGCTCCTGAAAACACACCACCGTTCCCCTCATCAGGTCAACCACCACACATTCCCCTCAACACCCCCTCCCCCCCTCCCCACACACCACGCCTCTCCAACACACTCACGACCCGCCCTTCTACCGGGCTTGCGGATGTCCCACCTGAGCGATGTCTCCCAGCTCCGACAGGGGGTCCACGGCTGCCGACGACGTGGTGCCAATCTGCACGACATGCGCGAATCGTGCATGAGTTCCTCATCCCCAAATGCTCATCCGCGATCGTCACCAGCGACCGCGATTGTTCCCAACCGCAAACACATTCAAACACCACACACGGCTGAGCCTTACCACTCCGACAAGAAAGAACGGAATCAGGCCGGCCGCCTTGTCGGCGGCGACGCACTTCGCCACCTTGTCTGCGCACACAGCGTAGTTCGTGGACGCGTCCGTGTGGATCAGCCGCAGGTTCTTCGTCGCGATCCCCGCCAGCTGCGCGCACCAACACTTTTGTCAGCACTCTCCTCACCCCAACGCCATCACCGTCTGCAGCAAACACTCGCTCGCGTGGTCACTCCTACGCTACACTCGCCCTGCTCGGCTGCAAACCAATGTCAGCGTCGTACCTGGCTGGCCTTGTTCACGCAGGCGTGGGCTTGGTCTGACGTGTACACCGTCAACTTCCCAAGTGCCTCGGCCTCTGAGATGCCCTGTTCCGCTGCCGCTCTCCTAATTGCCCGCTTCCTCGCTGCCAGCATCACTACCAAAATTGCTTCGCAGGCCGTTCCTTGGATCACCCCTCCGCCCTTGCCTGCGCCACAACAGGGCACTCTACCACGTTACTCACAGCTCACCGCCACGCGGTTGAGATTGCGACCGCCGCGCGGCCATTGCCCTCTGCCCGTCGCGACGGCGTCATGGGTCCATGACGTTGCACTCAAGCGAACGCTCACACAGCCAATTTCAGTCGCTAGATGCCAGCGCAATCGGGTGCTCACTCTACAACATCACTTGGCGGGTTCCAGCCCCCGCGAGGTGCGTCGCCGGAACATGCGCCATCCAGAGCACGCACTCAAGTTCCTCACGACCTCACCGGCAGCTACACCACCAGTGTGAACGAAAATAAAATGCAGCAATGCCTGACTAGCTGGCGCGGCAGCTCAATGACACCACAACAATGTCCACTTTCAGGGTGCGGTGAAGGTACCCGTAGACAGGAACTCGCTTGGGAGCTGCAACATCTTCGCCAGCCAGTCCATCACGATGATCTCCAATTCCGTTGCAGCTGGGGACGTGATCCAGCTGAATCCCACCACGCTCAGGCTGGCGCTCAGCATCTCGCCTAGGATGCTGGCTGTGCTGGTTTGCGACGGGTAGTACGCGAAGAAGCTGGGACTCTGCCAGTGCGTGATGCCAGGAAATATCTTGCTGTGCATGTCTGCAGCCACCCAACAAAACCACCGCTTTCAGAGTCCATGGAAAACCCTCCTGCTCCTGCTGAGCTCGGAGCCCATTTGCACACCAGCTGCCGTCACTCCCTCGCTCTCACTCGCCCACCCAGCACATGTGCAATGCGGGACGACAACACATTGATCACAGGTCCGGCGATTACCGTAAAATATGTCCTCCAGCGAGTCCTGGTCCTGCGGGGCACTCTCTGGCAGCAACTTCTTCAGGTACCCTGGCTGGAAGATCAATGCCACCACAGTCAGACAAGCAATGCCGTCATACATTCCACCCCAGTCGCCAATCCACTGTGCACCAGTCCCTCTCACGCACCAGGGAGCGACTGCTCGAACACGCAAGCCGCTCTGCCTATCGCAGGCCAGACTCTATGTGCAGCATTTCATGGATGGTGCAAACTCAGCTCGGAACTGCGATGCGGATGCTCTGCGTACCTGAACTTGACTCTGGACAGGGTAAGTCTCAAGATCGCGGAAGTAGTCGGCGATGAAGTCCACCATCTGGTGGCCCATCGCCCTGAACTCCTCCCCATCCAGAGGCTTTGTGACGATTGATCGAGCCGGTGCCAATCTCCCCATTCTAAACTCGGCTGCGACACACGCACACTGGCAAGTCTGCGATGTGAGTTGAGAGCTGGACGCTGTGTTCACAGACCGTGGAGCTGCTCTAAACTGACCGATGTGAGACGGCAGGGATCCACCCTCCCATATAGTTGACGACTCGGGACTTGGAAGAAGGCACCTGGAGCGTTCGGGCATGATTCGTCACGCAGACATGATTTTCTTGCCGCCACATAATTGCGAACTCACTCCCGGTGGCGTGGGCCTCGTTTGCAGCGAACGAGAACGTGTTGTCTTAAATTTAAAAAACGAAAATGAATAGTACGAAACCATTAGGTGAGTAAACTTCGCAGCGTGTACATTTCCCGAGGCGCTTTATCTTTTGCACAGACAGATTCTGTGAAAAGATTCTCTATTCTTTTCGGTCCTGCACCGGAGCGGCCGTTTCACTGGCACCTCTGCGACCACATCTGGAACACCTGGAGTCAGTTCATACCATGTGGTTGTGGATGGCATCACACTTCAAGAGGGGCATTCGAAGTGCCACCTTGTTTCGGGGCCCCGTTCTGTTCCTGCACTTTTAATTCGGCCATGGGAACCTGATGCCACTGCTAGGTCGAATATGGACCGTGAGCTGGGGGGTGGACTAATTTTGGCACCCAATTTACTTGTGTGCAAGATTAGAGTGGGACTGTGGCTTTGCGGTTTTGCTATCGTTGCCCTCCTCCAGGAAACAGTCAACCTCACATTTTGTATGCATGCTGGAATGGAATTTGTTGTGGGGATATTCTTGTCACGATTCTCTCTACAAGTGTCCTGAGGCTTTCTGGTGAAGGAGAGCAATAGCAGCAGTTGATATTGTTCATGGTTGTGGTTGCAAGTTATCTCCGCCATGCTTCAGGGTAGAATGTTGATGTAGTTTGAACGAATGGAATTTTTTGGTTTTTGTTTCCAAAACTCCCCTGCCAACAACGCATGCACTTTTTAAACCTATTTGGTATGTAAATTTCTTTGGTATGCAAATTTGAAGCCAAATTTGGCTTGAAATTTTGCTTGTTGATGTTTGAGGTTTGTTTCTTTAAATCATTGTAGGCCATCTTTCAAAATTCTTGTTTCTTTTTAGTTGATTGATAAGTTGGGTTTATTTTCATTATCCACTATTCTTCTATATTCAAATTTTTGTTTTTTAATTTGTATAAAAATAAAATGTGTCCTTTGTGTTGTTGTTGTTTTTTTTTTTTTTTTTTTTTTTTTGTTTTTTGTTTTTTGTTGTTGTAGCAATATCTTTTTTATTTAATTTTGTATTATCTTAGTGTCCTTGCAAATGCCTTAAGTTTATATTTTTGAGATTATTGTTTCACTTGCATTATACTTCATACACTTATATGATATATGATGTAATATAATGTTTCTAATTGAATTGTAACTTCCTTGCTTTTTATTTTACTTCAAATATTTTTTTTAAGTTATTATTAAACAAGTTTCTAACAAAGGTTCTAATAAATTTGTTATAGATCATACCTAATGTAAGTATGCTTGGAATTGATACAAGCCATTGTTTATTTTTAAAAAAATTTAGAAATGAGACTTTTATTATAAGTTGAGAGTTGCTAGTTATACTTAAAGAGATAAAAAAACTAACTATGTTTTTTTAAGCCAAAAATTACATATGATATTCAATAATTGCATCAAAATACTCACACAAATACATGATTAGTCACTTAATTGAATGGATATACCAAAATGGAATGGGCCATTTAAATTTATACTTATACTTATATTGTGGTATTACATATAAACATAAGAAAATTCATAATTAAAATAAAAACAAACAAAGCCGCCTACATTTTTAAGATAATGGATTTTTGGCAAAATAACTTTACCAATATCACGACTAAGGTCTTAAAGAAAATTCTATTTTTAAGGACCTCAATTTGGACATGCCGTGCACCTCCACATTCAAACCTTACAAAACTCACCAAGTAATGGAGTAGAAGGTGCTTGCATCATAAAGCTATAATAATAAAATTGCATTTCCAAAACAAAGAGTAACTTTAGAAAATCTATCTACATTTACATTTACATTTAAGACGTGATTGTGGTTGAATTATCAAGGTGCTCACTCAAAAATAAAAATGTGCATCCATGGTCCATAAGGAGCTCTCCTTAAAAACATCATAGGTAGTCAAGTTCAGTAAATTTAGTAGAATATTATAGAACATGAGGTCGTAAAGCTTCAGTACAAATATCACAACATCGACATCAACCCACAACCGGGAGCTTGTACTGGAGAAGCATCAACAATCATCCATTGGAGAGCACGAATATCCACCGCACGATCGATACAACTCATCCGTTCCACAAGGTGGACCTATAAATCACCTGACGGTGAGTGCAACGGACCTGTGCGAGTTGAGTGTGGTTTCAGGCTTGTAGGTTGTTAGTGTTGGAAGTAAGAGGGAATTTGTAAGCACCCGTGACAACATTGCAGCAAGCGAGCAACACACAAGAAAGCGGTGGTTTTAACATTTCGTGCGTCACCCGCTTGCGGTCTCACGAGGTTATCATTTTCACGGAAGAAGAACGACACGCTGGAGCAGAATATAAGGACACGGAGGTGCAGTTTGACGGCGAGCTGCATTTGCTTTGCTCCTGAAGGAAGACATGGCCTGTTAGCCATGAACGAAGTGAAGGGTGTGGAGCCTGCTAACCGGGTGCACAATCCGGCGACGCAAACGGAGTCCAAGACGGCAGGCGGCGGGGTGTAGGATCTAGACAGAAGTCGGGATAAGACATGAGGTGATTGATTGTAGCAAGTGGTACGCCAATGGTTCTAGAAGATTTCTTGCGGTGGAGCCGCAGTCCTATGTTGTTGACGAAATGTACACATTCGGATTGTTTGGATTCGACGAGGTTTTGAGTTCATTCATGCAAACTCGACCAAGGCGGAGTAGGGTCTGGTTAGGAGCTAGGATGGAAGTTTTAGATCGGTGATTGTGTCAACCAACGTGATTCAGAGCTGCGCATTATAGTTACTGAATCATCCAGACCGCATGCACGGCGAGTTTTCGCTGTTGGTATGGGCAGAAAGATGAGGACAATGTTCGACGAGGTGTGGTAGTCACGTATGAAGTCATAAGTAAGCATGTCGTGTTCGGGCCCAGGCGATTCTGCAGTCAACAACAGGGACAGACACATAGTAATACAGGTCATACTTGAAAACAGAACACTAGACGATCAATCACGTGGAAATAAACAAGGGTGTGAGTACAAAGGCACTGGCCGTGACGGGTCACTGGGGTACGATCAATCATGAATCGAGCCGTAGGTGCAACAAACGGGGAAATGGAGGCCAAGACGAAGTGCCTTCGACCTGGTACCAACAACTCTGAGCCAGAGACATAGCAACAGCCATGCAACGCCGGGGTAGCTCAAGCGGCTTGTGACAACGTCGTTCAACCGGATCCATCGCGTTTGCACTGGCACAGGAACCAGTGAGGGACGCTGCACGACCAGCGTTTGCAGCTCAACCAGCTTCTGTAGCGGCTACTCTGCAGACTCGACGAAGAAGTCGGAGGCATTGTTCTTTGTCGAAGTGTTCTTGCTGAAATCGTTGGTGTGGCCCCTCCACGTCGGGACTGACATCTAACGAATTTACTAGTTGCTACTCATATTGTTCCAAGATCGAGAAGGTGAAAGATCGACATATTGTTCCAAGATCCAGAAGGCGAAAGAGAACAATGACAAGTCGTTGGAAGGATAGCTCCCATGGATGGAATGGCAGGAGCTCGTTGTCTCCTATTTTCCAGAGAGCATGAGTGAAGGGTTTGTGGGGCGTTTTATCATCAACAACCGGGAACGCTGGGTGCTCTTGAAGATCAATGCTTGATCGGATACATACCTCTTGTTGCTAGCACTTGGAAGAAGATTGTAGCAAAGGCTGGACTTGTATTGTTGATTTAGTCTTGACACTCCATGTTCAGCACATTGAGACAGAATGCACTTTTGAGATTTTGAAACGGGGTATGTTGTGCGACATTTATCAAGGTATTGGTTTTGTGAAGGATTATTTGAACAACTTTGTCAATAATTAATCTGTTAATTGAACTGTGTATGAGATGGAGAAAATCTTTGTACGACCACTTATACTTTATTGGTCATTGTGAGCATCACAAATAGTCCAATAGTGAAGTGTGAGCGCTACCGCCAACTTCACCAGTTAATTTTGCTCACTTTTTCTTTCTCTTCTTTTTTTTCCAAGTATTCACTACTTTTCACTGTTAACATGGTAACTTAGTGCGCCAAAAGATGTCTTTTATTCTGACAGGAGCTCAAGGGGCTTAATGCCCTCAGTTGAGGGCTTATGCCCAGCTTAGAAGGTCACAAGCCTAGCACCAAAAGCTGAGAATTGTAATCGTTTTGTGGAAGCTTCGGCTGTAGTTTGGGTTGTTAACTAAGACTGGTGTGTCCCTTGTTGTGATAACGCCGTTCTGAGGGGATTTCTGCACGTGTTTTTACCGGGGGAACTCGGCTGCGCGCTTGGAATCGTGTCAATCGGTGAGGTTTGCGCAAAGCGTGCAGTCTATGTTGACGGCCTCTTCGGGCAAGTCCAGGACAAGTCCATCCTCGCCACGGATGTAGAGACCGGGCAAGCAGTGCCTCGGTTGGCCGATGCGCATGGCGTGGCTATGAATGGGCCGGTAAATTGCGGTGAGACTACAATGGCATCTGGAGACGATGAAGGCTGCATCAAGGTGTGGGACATGCGGCACAGAAAGTGTTGCAACACCTTCGAAGTGAAGGACTACGTGACCGGGTGAAGGACGGCAAAATGACATCTACTACATTACAGGAGAGAGTAAGAAGGCCGTGGAGAATCTTCCGTATTTTTGGAGAAGCTGAAGAGGAGAGGGTACAAGGTGCTATACATGGTGGATGCTGTCGATGAGGAAGCGGTGAGACGGTCTTCTATGAAAGGCGAAAGCTGGTCGCTGAGGTTGCCCCAGTGGCAGGATTGGCGCTCTTCCATGCTCACAGTGCTAGGAAGGTACACGCTATCGATTTTATGAACGCATCGGGGACGGCTCCTTAAATTCGCTGGCAGGAATGGCGGGAATCAAGTTGGGCCTTAGCCTTGAACATAGTCTTGCACAAAGGAAAACCCTGGAACATGGAGGTGGGCTAAAATTATGCTCCTCCTCTTGGTTCTAGACATTAGGTCCTCTCACACTTAACCTCTTGAACACTTGCCCTCACAACTTTTCCTTCTCAACTTGCAATTGGTGGATTTTGGTGGTATTTTATTGTCATTTTTCTTCTTTGATTTACATGTATTAGGTCTTATTAGGTCTTTGATTTACATGTATTACATGTACATGGTTGGATTTTTAAAATCATTATTTTTTTGTGCATTATGTTCTTTTTTCAAATTTTGAAGGGATTATAAAAGAATTTGAGTTATTTTTATTAGAATTTATGAATGAATGCTTTTTTTTCATAAAATTATTTTTGGGTAGAATTTTACAAAATAAACATATCAAGATTTGTATAAAGTATAGGTTGGGTAGCGACATTGTGGATAGTTTAGTACAAAGGTTCTTTTATTTTTGCAATTCAAATTACTAATGTTTAGAAGAGTTAACACTAATATTCGCTTATTGGATTATCATAGAATTTGGGAACTTTAGAGCCATCAAAATTTCACTTCAATCAGCTAAAGATTATTACATGTAGATCTTTATGTTATTGACACAATTTTTAGAATATAAAAAGATATGTTGGCCTTAAGTTAAGAATGTTGTCAAACGGAAGAGTATCCTACTAGCTCATTGTTGCAAAACCTAGTAGATTTATTTTTATAGTATATTCTAATTTATCTAGAAATTAAAATATTTATTAAATTAACCATATTGAGATTTTATTGATTGATTACTTATTGATTTTATTTATATTGTATATGGATAGTAGCATCTACATATTTCTATCTTATCTTGAAGTTGGTATTTGTTCATTATTAATTTTCATAATTTAATATGAATAAACTTATAATAACCAAAAAAATTATAAACTAATAAAAATCTATAACTTCTAAGGCTGCCAATATTGCAATGACTCTAATCCTTCCCTTTCATGCTCTCTCTCTCTCTTTATTTTGTCCTTTGTAGATCCATAATCTATTGGCCTATTAGTACTTCTAAAAATATTTCTACATTTACTTTGTAGAATAACTAGGAAATCCAAGCATATGATCCTTTTGCTTTCATGTGACTTGAGAGTGTTTAGGATCACAAAATTTGGCTATGAAAAATTCAATTATAATTTGTTTTATGACAAATTGGTATATTGAGTGATAAGTATTTATCATTGCTTATTTTTACATGATAGCTTTGCAATTTGTACAACAAATCAAAAGTTCACTTAAATTTCATATATTTCAATCTTTGCAAATATTACTCTCAAAATTTGATAACTTGTATATTTTTTTAATATTACACAAAGTTGTATATGTTTATAATTAATATGTAACATTCTAAGCACATAACTTTATATATTTATAAAAATAGTCTATTATATAAAATTAAATCTAAAAGAAATGTTAAAATTTTCCATATTAAAAAGATATTAAAAGTGCTAAGAGTTTATGAAATGACTTAAGAAATTGCTAATCTTCAACAACAAATTCTTTTTTAAATTCAATTCTTCCAAAGTTTAAATTAGAAAATTTACCTCCAACAAATTTTCTTAAATCCAACTTTATAGATGACTAATATGCTTAAAAATTCTTACTAACTTATAAATCCAATTTTTAAGTCTTGATGACATATACATGTTTATATTTAAGTAGAACTAAAAAATAGATAAAAGAGGTTAATTCTATAATATCTTCTAGAAAAATTTTGCTTCATAATTCTATTATTTTGATTTCTTTTTAAAATAAATTAATTTAAATTGAATTTAATACTTTCTTCAACTTAATCTTTAAAAAACTTTTTTTTAAAAGGAATTTTTTTCAAAGTCAAAATATTTTTCTATAGAAAATTATTATTCTAGTTTATATATATAAACAAGAGTGTCTTTCATACTCTTGACTCTTTTTGATTTTAAAAAGTTTGGAGTCTTAGTTGTTTGTCTTTTGGCAATAGCCATTATTTATTAATACATATTTTCTTATTTTATTTTATAAGATGTCTTTTTTTTGATTTTATTCTTTTTCAATTACAAGATATTTATTCTTTTGTTTTGTGTTTTTGGATTATCTACACTTCTTATTCTTTATATTTGAATTGACTAATCTTTTGATATTGACTTTTTGATTTCTAATCCTTGATTTTTTCTGGATCACTTTTAGTTTTTATTTGATATTGATGTTTCTTCCTCAAATCCTTCTAGTATTTGCAAAGTTGTCTAAGATATCATGGACTCATTATGAATAGATTTGTAACTATTTCTCACTTGTCAACACTCTTAGAGTAAAATTTAGAAATATGTAATCATAGAAGCGCTATTCAAAATGGAGGAATTTATTGTACAACTGAGAAAGCAAGTAATCACCTTAATCCAAGAAATCTTATTTTTTAAGCTTAAAGACAAAGATTAATATATTTGATGGAACAAGATCAAAATTTAAGGATTTTTACAAAACAACTTTATTTAATACAATAGATTTTAAAATTATAATGTATCTGAATTACCTTTATTTGAAGAATTCAGAATGTTTCTTTCAGTTTTATTTTCAAGGATCATGATCTACTCAAATTTTTGCGAAATAATAATCAAAATTCGTTATATTGAAAATATCAAAATTTGTTCTAACAATGCCAAAATGAATTTATTTGTTTGTTTGTTCAATTTTTGGCATAAATTTATTGAACCTGATTTAAAGAAATTTTGGCTAAATCAAATTGTGGAGTCACTCTAATCAAATATATTGTGGAAACAAACACACTCAATATAAAAAAGCAATTCAAAAAGGTATGGCTTTTTATTTCTCCATTTATAGTGGAATCATGTTTGTTAAATGTCCTATTCTCTCCTCTTCATTACATAGAAGTATATTACCTAAAAATAATTGTTATTAATTCAAAGCCTCCTTTTTGATCAAGATTGTCAAAAAATCAAGATATTTTAATCAACATGAAGTAAGATTTATCTACCCATTTGTCAATTAAAGGACATACAATTAGACTCTTAGGATATATTAAATAATCCTATAATTTTGTAACTCTTTTCTTGTAGCAACCCAAGAATCCAATCAAGTAGAAATACATTCTGATATTACTAATTGTGCGGCAAAAGGGACCAGTTTTATTAGGATTTCATATTCCTATCAGTATCCTTGCATCGCTTATGATTCGACCTTCAAGTAAGCTACATTTTTATAATCAATGACTGCATATGACGAGTTGGGAACTTCAATCAAATATTTTTATATAGTTATTAGCTTTGTATTATTGAATGTTTCTCTTGCATCAAATTTCCTTCTAGGTATGTTTTTGACTAAGTATGGTATTCAATTGTAATACATTAGAAATTTATCATAACTCATTATAATGATATTATATTTGTAATATATTTTAACATCTCATCTAATTTTGGATACAAAGCATATACTTTTCTATTTGCTACATAAAATTATTAGTAAATATGTATATTTTATATTTTTGCTTCTTCAAAATGGTTCTAATAATTTGTATTAAATCAATTGTAAAATTGTAGAAATTTTTGTAAATCACATATAAGAAAAATCTTATAAATTTTGAACTTAGATGTTTTACAAAAATAAATTGTTTCTATTAGAACACAATCCATGGTCTTTGTCAATGTGGACTTTTGACTAATTTATAAAATTAAGATATTTCTAAATCCTACAACATTTATACTTAAATAAAATTCTATAATCTATAAAATATTATTTCTAATATATATATATGAAAAATACAAGTATCAATACACTTGAATGTTTTTAATAATTTTTATTTTTTATATTAATTGCTAATTTCTACTAATATATAAGCCATATGAATGGAATTTTTTTTTTTTTTTTTTTTTTTTTTTGCTCTAATTTATGTCCACAAGTCTTTCTAATTAAAAAAATAATTAGAATTTAGTTTGTATTCTAAATCCTAAGGATCTTATATACCTCTCAATCATACTCCATCAAATTTGATTGAAAATATCATGAATTTATTTCTAACATTCTTTATATAAGTGAATATATCAAATATTATGTCCCATATAGGCCTATAAAATAATTTGGAATCTTTAATATTATTTATCTTTCTTGTTTCATTGTTTGACTTGCATAATAATAGAAATTCTAGCCATTGAGGGATCTTGTGATGAAATAGTAACTTATGTACCACTTTGCAAAATTTTGGACAATTTAGGATCTATCAAATTATTTTTGATTTAAAACCAACTTAAAATATATATCAAATTTTTAGTTTGAGGTAAACAAACGGATCTTTCAATTAAAAACTACCAATGAAAAAACCTCTTATTCCAGGTTATAGAGCTTGATCTAGTCCTTCAGTTTTGGAGGCTGGATTCCATCACACACCATGTTTATACTATAGAGTGGATAAAAAATAGTGGTGGGTTCCCAAAAAGAATGATCTTATTGTTGAATGTCAAATTCCTATTCTGCCTCTGCTAGAATCACACAACATGTTCATATTCTAGCTTGGATAAGAAGTGGTGATAAGTTAAAAAAGCCTGATGCTCTTCTAAAATGTCAATTCCTCTTCTTCCCCGCTGGAGTATATGTGTTCATGAATGCAAGATATCCTTTACTCTGTGCAGTTCCATATGAAGTTGATCCTATAGTGCACCAATTGAAGTTCTTTTATGAAGTTGATCCAATATTGGATATGTTCACCAATCAACGTAAAAGACTTCATCCAACCATGAGGAACGGTTCCATGCAACCCGTACTTTGAAGCCTTCGGTTGTATAAGACCGGACTCGACGCTGCGGAAGCTTCAACACAACTGCGAATGATGCCCACACGCATTGGTTAGCATCTTTTGACGGTGCGTCGATTCCCCTCGTTAGTCTTGAGCAATGCTAGAATCTTTAAACCAGTGTTCGAAATTCTTTCAGCAGTTTCGATTTTATCCACTGTTCAATATTGAACTTGCCCATGCAGAGGGAACCAGCGTGCAACATCCAAGAAGCCGGCTGTTCCTCCAGAAAGTTTGTCATTATCATATAAACCTCGATTTTGGAGAAAAGATTACTACATCACAGTTGTCCTGATCGCATTACTTAATACCATCGATTCCATAATCTCGTCAATTACTGGAAAGACATAATACAGCGGCACGGAGGTTGCTTAGGGGCGAGGGGGACGGGATCATTCCCGTAACTGCACGATCGGAAACCATTACCTGAGTGCGACCAGCTTGTAAAAGCCCACGGCGATTTCCAGCCATGTCAGAGAATGACCTTGTGCAGCAAAATCAAAGCGACGTCATCTCGGAATCTCCTTACGTCCGCGTGAAGCAGATCGCCCTGGCATTCTCTCAATGCCTCTGTTCACATACGCAACCGATCTGAAGCTTTGGCTGCGGGGCAGGATGGACTTCAACCACGAGGGCGACAGCATCATTCGCGCCTATGGAATGATTCTGACAACCTTTTGGATTAGAACCTTGATAGATCCACTATCCATGCGGCTTTTGAGAGGCTCACGGCCTTCAATTCTTCAACATTCCACAGTATTGATAAAGATCCTCACCTCCTCAAATATAGAAAATTTTTTTTTATCATTAAGAAATATTCCATCGAAATTGCCATCACCAACTTGCATAAACTTACTCAATGTAGAATAGACATTGCTTTCATCCACATTGTCGTGAGTGTCTAAATCCTTGAGCTCCATATTGCCTTCAAATTTTTGGATATCTTGGCCTTCCATACTAATAAAATGAATAGAGTCGTTGTTCTCTCTTTCACCACTATCAATATAAGATCCAATTTCTTTCATTTGCAAAGAATTGGCTCCTCCTTTGAAATCCTCCACTTGCTCTTCTATTTCTCTTTTTTCAAGATTAATCTCTTGTATTGATAAAGATGATATAGAAGCCAAAGTAGAAGATTTCTTAGGCCATATTGCAACTCCTTTAGCTTGTTTTCTTTGTTGCTTTGCTAAAACAATCACCGCTTCTTTCAACTCTTCCCAATTATTGGTACAACCACTCTCCGTAGATTCATCTATAAGAAGCATAAAAAGCTTGTCTCCCAAGGCATCATCAAGACCATTTAAAAATAAGTCTATCTTTAAAACATCCAATGATTGTCTCTCAGAGGATGAGAGTTGATAAAACCTCTTTTCAAATTCTTTCAAAAATTCATAAAGATCCATATGCATGCCTGGTTGTAAATTTATCCAATCCAAAAACTTTCGCTTGGTAATCTTATCCTCATTTGCATCAATAAATTTATCTTTCAAAAGTTCTTGAAATTTTGACCATGTCTCCACACCCCCTTCAAGTAATCTTTTCACTTTGTTATGAATCCTAGGTTCAATAGCCAAATAGAAGCTTGAAATCATCTTTGCCTCAGGAATTTGGCATGCTTCCATTTCATATGTATAAACTTGTAAAAACTTATTGATGTTGCATCCTTCAAACCTTCCAAATTTGTTGATGATTCCTTGCAATGCCTTTGTGATATCCCTTTCAATTGCATGCATCTTTATTGAGTATTTTGTATTAGATCTACAAATAAAAAATATAGATTTGTGTATATAATGTTTTTGGAATTCTATTATAAATTAGAGCTTAATCCAATAGTTAGATCAAAGGTTTTTGAAGTTCAAGTGGATTGGAGTCTCAAAAATTGGATTTTGAAAGTTAGTAAGAATTTTTAAGATATCTAGTCATCTATAAGTTGGATTTAGGTGAAAGTTATTTGTGTGGATGGTAGACTTGATTTTCTACCTATTTATGAACTTTGGAAGCAATTGAATTGTGCAAAAAAGAGATATTGGGGCATAGAGATTAGCATTAAGGTTGGAAAAGGAGACTAGCCTACAACTAAGCAAAATTTTGGATTTATCTTCTATTTGGTGATTTGAATCTTCTTCAAAATTTCTGTGTATGCTACCAACTTAGTAATTGAAAGATGTACACATTTTAAGTCAAAATCAACAATTCAATCATTAGCTATTGAGGTTTTAATCTGTTATAGGATTTATTAAGATTTTATTAAAATTTGCTTAGGGATTGTTAGGACTTCATTAGGATTCATTAGGATTTTAAGATTTCATTAAGATTCATTAAAATATTAGAATTTTATTAGGATTTTTTTATAATTTGATTTAAGATTTGATTAAGGATTGACTTAGGGTTTGATTCAAGATTTGATTCAAGATTTGATTAAGGATTGACTTAGAATTTGATTAAAGATTGACTTAGAATTTGATTTAGGATTTGATTATAATTTAATTAAGATTTAATTTAGGATTTAAATAAAGATTTGATTTAGGATTTGACTAAGATCTTATTTAGAATTTGATTAGGATTTGGTTTAAGGTTTGATTTAGGATTTGACTAAGATTTGATTTAAGATTTGATTTAAGATTTTATTAAGGTTTGATTTAGGATTTAATTTAAGATTTGATTATGGTTTGACTAAAATTGATTAAAATTTGACTATGATTTAATTGAAATTTGATTAAGATTGTGTTTAAATTTATTTAAGATTTGATTAAAATTAAATTAAAATTTATTTAAAATTATATTATAATTATTAGATTTTTGATTAGTTATAATATATAAGTGTCCTTTCTATAGCTAAGTACCCAATGTATTCTTAAATAAGACAACATGTAATATGATAACAAAATGATCACCTTGTTATTTAATTATTATTAGAACCTTTATAACTTTCTTCAAAGGAAAAATTTGAAACAATATCAGGATTAGTTCCCACCTCCAAAAATATCACCAAATACTAAGTTTTATCTAAAGTTATAATACCAAACATATTGTATCTTGCTATCAATTTGAAAAAAAATATGTCATCCTTAAGGATCTTTATCTCTATTCTATTGTCTTAAGGGTTGTGATAGTCATAATATTTCATCCAATAATTTATTAAATGATAGCTCTTAAGTTAAATTTGCTAGTTGATTTTTTATCTTCTTAGTATTACAAAATCCAAAAAAATAAAAAATTAATGATATAAGATAAAATAAGATCTCTATTCAACTTACTTTGCTTTATAACAAAGAATTTTTTATTTTTTCATCTTAATTTTGATAGATGTCATAGATAAAATGCATTGACTGTGATTGATACATTTGCTAAATTCTTGGATAGTTTCCAGATGCTTTCACTAATATCATGTCTGCATCAATGTACAAAATATTTCAACCAATTTCAATGTCATCTTGAATTTAAGATCTCTTCCATTTCAAATTCTTTATTATTGTCTATTTTTATAGAAGGCAGTGGTATTTGTCTTCTTCCTTGTATATTTACTATCTTATATGATTCAAGCAATAATACATAAAATACAAGATGAATCTTCATAGATTTCAATAGGTGTAATTAATAAGTAATTGAATTGATTTATATATGAATTAGAAATAGTTTAAGCTTATGATAATCCAGCTTATCACAAAGATAAATAGTCTCAATATTATGACAAAATAACCATACCTTGTCACCAACATGAAATTGAGGTTGTTTCTTGTGATAAACATCTGTATTAGTCTTTTGTTGTTCTTGAGCTTCTTTTAATTGTACCTTCATTGTTATATGTAGCTATGCCAATTGATTTGTCAAGTCTTTTGCCATAAGATTATGAGCTTTTGAAAAATCAAAAATATTAAGTCGTGGATAATAATCATAATTGGCAAAAAAAGGTATTTGTTGAAAAGAAAAATATACCAAATTATTATAAGCAAACTCTACCAATAGCAAAAGAGTTGTCCAATCATTTTGATAATAATTGATAGTACACCTCAAATACTATTCCAAAGTTTGATTTACTTGTTTTATTTGGCCATCAATTTGAAAATAGAAGGACAAAGATAGTTTTATATCTACCTTCAATATCTTGAAAAAGATTTTTTAAAATTTTGATACAAATTATATCCTTCTATTTGATATAATATCTCTTGGCAATCTATGATAGTAATAGATGTTGTCAAAGAAGACTTTAGTTGTTTTTTCATATGTGATAAATTTTATATATAATATAAAATGAGCCATCTTGGAAAAAGAATCTATAATTATAAATATAAAATCATATGAATTTAAAATTAATAGATTTATAATAAAATCTATAAGAATAAAAGACCATAGCTGTTTTAATATAAGTAATGGTTGAAAAAGTCTATAAGGTCAATGATGAAGAACTTTTGATCTTAAACAAACATCACATGTTTGCACAAATTCTCTAATTGCTTTCTACATTTGAGGCCACCAAAAATCTCTTAATATTAATTCCAAAGTCTTATTGTATTCAAAATATTCTATTATAGAGAAGTTATAATAAGTTTCAAGAGCACAATATTATATTATAATTACTTATAGTATATAAAAACTAATCAAAATATATAATATATTCATAAATCTAGATATATATTAAAATAATTAGTAGATTAAATCAAAAGAAGTTGGTATAAAAAATTTTAATTTGATTTTAATTAATTTATTTTGATTATAGAATTTAAATTGTATAGGATCTAAATATTTAATATGAAGCCTTAAGAACAGCTTAGAATTCAAAGATAAAAAATTAAACTACTTAGAGACTTATTTGGATAGATAAAAGCAAGGTATGGATGAATGAAGGCAAGGAGTGAAGATCTTCATCTCCATTGGTCAATGGTGATATCCAATAGGCTTTTAGTAGGCTATTTGTAATAAGAATAAGGATTTTGGCAACTTCAAGGAGGGCATTTAAATATCAAAGGCTAGGATTATAAAGATTATTTTTTGTATTACAATTTTCATATAAAAATCAAGAGATTTGGAATTTTTATGAAAGAGGAGTAGGTGCTTGAAATTAAAGTGTATAAATCATATATACTATCACTCTTTTAAGAATACAAGGAGTTGTATAGGAGTTTTTTGGAGATCAAGAGATTTGGAATTTTCATAAAAGATGAGTAGGTGCTTGAAGTTAAGATATACAAATCATACCTATTATTATTCTTTTGTAGATACAAGGAGTTGTACAGGAGCTTTTGGAGATTGAAAGATGCACTTAAAGAAGTGATTTTAAGACCTATATCTTATATAGAAGAATTATAATAATTAAAATTTGAAAGAAGGAGATTTGGAAGTTGAAGACATTAGATTGAATTCCAAGGTAGTAAGTAGTGCATTTTATTCATAGTGATGATTTTTGACATATCTTAAGCTTCCAAAAGAATTTTTTTCTAAATTTTTTTTTATAAAGTGAATAATTATATTAAAAAGCTATATATCAAATTTCATGGCGTTTAAACATCTAATTTGTGAAATATGAAGAATTTAGCACGTGGATATTTGTATACAAGGATTTGAAGCTACTGTTAGGATATCTAAAGATCAGTAATAAATTAATAGTTAAAATTTGAAGATATTTGTTGTTGAAGTTCAAAAAAAATCTCCTTTAAGATTAATAAAGAATTTAGTATATTTTTCTATATTTTGGAGATATTAAAGTATTTGAGGCTTGTGTACTTGATGCAATTATCTTTTTTAAAAATAATTATATATAAATTTGGAATTTTTATCTATCTTGAGATTTGATTGAGAAATTAGTGACAATTAGAAGCCTAATGCTTTTTAGAGGCAAAGTTTCTCTATTTTGACATAAATGGTGCTTCTATTAAAAAAAATATTAAGATACTAATTTTTCTATAAATGAAGATGAAAAATCAAAATCTATGATTTTGATTATTAGGGGAGGTGGCTCCTCAAGATCTTTTTCAAGGCGTTTGCCTAATTTATAGAAGAGAGGCAATAAGTACAAGATAATAATAAGAGCACTACTAAAGCCTTATAAGTAATGGTAGATAAGGCTGGGAGATTTGCAGAGAAGAACATCACCAAATTTGTTAAGATTTATACATATGAAATGAAAGTGCATCAAGTTTTAGATATGAAGATGATTACCACTTTTGATTTGGCAGTGATACCAAAAATTAGAAAAAAGATTCACAAATTGCATGAAAAGATTATATTATAGAAGAGATTTGAAGAGATATTGAAAGATGAATATTTTATTGAAGATTCAAAAATGATGACCAAAAGATTATTCTTAAAGTAGATTGAGCTCAAGTCAAGGAATCAAATAGCTCCAAATAAATTAATTAGGGAGTTTGAAACAAAATTTGGCCAATTACCACAGTATTAGAGACAATTGTTGAAAACCAATAAGATTGAACTATTTTTACAAGAAACTAATGATTACTTGGAGAATAAGCTACTCTTTCATTTGGCAGATAGGACATCTAAGAGTAGATTTATAAATATTTAGATGCTAATAAAAAAAACAGTAGGACTTATAACTTAACAACAAAAGATTAAGACTTGTGGTTATTTATTAAGGTTGGAATCAATGTCTACATTCTAAAATCTAGTGCCACTTCAAAAAATGATTAAAATTGTCAAAGATGATATTTTGGAAGAATTGATGTTTTAAGATTTGAGGATGAAAATGCCTAAATCAAAAAATTTCAAATAGCAAGCTCATCAAAGACAATTAAAGGCTTAAAAGGATTTGTGGAAAGATGTATGTGGTGTAAAAATTCAAACCACAAGCGTGGTCATTGTGACAATTATAAGTCTATAATCAAAGATAGAATTATGTCAATGATAAGAACTTGATGAAAGCAAATAAACATATGAAACTTCTATTAAGAAGTATAACAAAATAAAAGTAAGGAAGTATGTATATTAAAAGAAACTAGAATGGCTATTGCCACAAGACAAGAACACTATAGACTCTTGAAATTAGACTAGAAGCAAGAAAGGAGTTGACAAAAGTGAAGAAGGCTTCATAACTGTCTCTATTTATACTATCTATCTAAGAACTATGTGGCAATATTCTATAGGACCTCCTACACGTGTCTAATTTATAAGACACATTTCAAACTTGCACGACAAGTTTTCTACATGTGCGCCATGTACTTAGCTTGTTTCGCAAGCTACCAACATGTGTGACACATGGCTAGTTTGTTCCATAAGCTACCAACATGTGTGCCATGTGGCTAGCTTGTTGACCAAGTTTCTAACCTATTAATCACCTATAGACATGTATAAAGATAATTTCGCATCTATAAAGCTTCTAAGAAGCTTTTCTATTAGATATTATCAAATCAATTTATTTTACTTACTTCTATTGGTCTATATTAATTTGATAATTATTAGAATAAATCTTATATTTGTGATATTATCCTCCCTTCTAGGGACAAGTTCCACAAGGAGTGGTGATTACATGTTGAGGAAGTCCAAAATACATTGAATTGTGCTTGCTACATACTCTGATCTTTGTTCCCTTCAAAGATAGTTGATAGGTCCTTTCAGCCATCGATAATGTCCCATACCAAGGCAAAAAGACCACCTTGTTATCTAATCATTGTTGAGGCTTTCATAACTCCCTTCAAAGAAAATATTAGAAACACCGTGAGGAGTAATTCCTACCTCTAAAAGTATGACCAAACATCAGGAGTCTCTTCCAAGGTCGTGATATCAAACACGTTGTATTTCACCATGAATCTTAGGAAGGACATGTCATTCTTGAGGGTCCTCATCTCTATTTTGTTGTCTTGAAGGTTGTGATAGTTATAATGTGTCATCTAATAAATCAACAAATGAAGATTCTTGAGTTGAATCCATTAGTTGTTGATTCTCCATCTCTTTAATATCATATATACAAAGAAGCTACAAACAAGGATAGAAAGTAGAATTTTATCTTATCTAGATCATGTTTCTTTTATAAGAAAGGTCCTAATCTTGATTTTGATAGATGTCATTGATAAAAAGCCTCTACTTTCCTTGCTATATTTCTAAGATTCTTTGTTGATTTCCATGTGCTTTCACTAATATCGTATCCATGCCAATGAACAAGATATTTCAACCTATTTCAGTGCTACCTCAAATCTAAGACTTTTTTCACTTCTAATTCTTTATTATTGTCCACGTCTATAGGAAGAGGTGGCACTTATCTTCTTCTTGGTATGTTCACTATCTTGTATGATTCAAGAAGAGACACGTAGAATATAGTATGAATCTTCATGAACTCCGATAAGTATAATCGATATGCAATTGGATTGATTTGTTCAAAAATAAGAAAAGGTCTAAGCCTACAATATTCCAACTTATCACAAGAACGAGTAATCTTGATATTACAATGAAGTAACCATATCTTTTCCCCCACGTTGAATTGTAGTTGTTCCTTGCGATATGTATCTGTATTTATTTTTTATCATTCTTGAGCTTCTTTTAATTGCACCTTCATTATTGTATGTAGCTCTAACAAATGATTTGCCAAATCTTCTACTCTTAAATTATCAACTTTTGAAAAATCAAAAATATCAAGTCATAGGTTGTAACCATAATTGACAAAGAAAGATGTTTGTTGCGTAGAATAATATATTGTATTATTATAAACAAACTCTGCCAATGGTAAGAAAGTTGTCCAATCATCTTGTTGATAGTTGATGGTACACCTCAAATATTGCTCCAAGATTTGATTTATATGCTCCGTTTGTCCAACAATTTGAAGATAGAAAGCTAAAGATAGTTTTATGTCCACCTTTAAAATCTTAAAAAGCCTTCTCCAAAATCTTGACACAAATTGCGTCCCTCTATCTGATATAATATCCCTTCGTAATCTATGATGGCGATAGATGTTGTCAAGGAAGAATTTAACTATTTCTTCACCTGTGATAGATTTTGTACATGGTATAAAATGTACCATCTTGGTGAAATGATCTACGATCGTGAATATAGAATCATATGAACTTAGATTTCAAAGATTCGTAATGAAATCTATAGAAATAGAAAACCAAGGTTGTTTTGGTAGAGGTAATGGTTGGAGAAGTCCGTAAGGTCAATGATGAGGAATTTTTGACCTTGAACAAATATTACATGATTCGACAAACTCTTTAACAGCCTTCCTTATTTGAGGCCACCAAAAATCTCTTGAAATTAACTCTAAGGTCTTATTGTATTTGAAATGTCCAGCTGCGGAGAAGTTGTGACGAGCTTCAAGAGCACATTGTCGTATTGTAATTGCTTATAGTATGTAAAATCCACTCAAAATATAAAATATGTTTATAGGTTTAGATATGTGTTAGAATGGTTAGTAAAATAAATTAAAGGGAGTTAATATAAGAAACTTTATTTTAGATTTTTATTTAGTTTGGTTATTGGGTTTAAATTTTATAGAACCTAAATATTTAGTATAAAGCCCTGAAAGAAGGTGGGAGCCTAAGGATGAAAATTTAAGCTAATAGGAAGCTAATTGGAAGGGATGAAATCAAGGCATGGTCGGATGAAGGCAAGGAATGGAAAACTTCATCCCTATCGATCGAATACCTATCAGTCTTGGGCAAAACTAAACATATCTCGAGAAACATTCTTTAGAATATTCCAAGAATATTCTGAATAGTATAAAGGCATCTCGAGATAGACATCGAGAATCACTTTCTAATATAGTCTTCAATAGTCTACTATAGCTTACGAAAGCTCTCCTAGTTCCATCTCTCGTTCGCCTAGTCGCTCGTCTCGTCTCTAGTCTCGTCTCTCGTCTCTCGTCGCGTCTCTCGTCTCGTCGCGCTCTCTTGAGTCCAGTCCCTAATATTATATTAGAAAGTCTCGATTTCTAAAGACTACCCGCTGTGCGATGTCCGATACAACCGACAATGAACTCTATGCCTAAGTCCAAGCTCTCTCAGAACAACTACGACAGGCATACGAGGCTATCGCATCTCTACAAGCAATAACGGAACATATCCCCTCGTTCAACGCTGTTCCGCGCTCAGAACCCAAGATTCGTTTACCAGAACCTTTCAGCGGAGAAAGACACGAGCTTCGCGGCTTCATCAATCAATTGCGATTGGTATGGCACCTACAACCAAACCGCTACGCCACAGGCACACTCAAGGTAGGGCTACTGGGCACACTTCTCAGGGGCCCAGCCCTGAAATGGTTCTCCCCGTTCCTAGAAGCCAACGACCCGATCTTCAACGACACGGAGACGGTTCTCCAACTACTTGAGCGTGTATTTGGCGACCCCGACCGGGCGCAGACAACAGCACGACGCTTGGAAACGCTACGGCAAGGGCGCCGAGCAGCCAGTGTCTGTGCCTCCGAGTTCCGGCTAATCTCTACTGACCTGGACTGGGATGATGCCGCCAAACGGTACTGGTTCCACAAGGGCCTCAATGACGACGTCAAGAACCTACTTCTGTCGAAGCCGAAGCCTGCAAACCTAGACCAAGCCATGGCGGACGCTATAGAATGCGATAACCGCTTATTTGAACACCGTCAAGAAGTTCGAACTGGGTCGACAACGACATTCTCACGCAATCCACACTCTTTCACTCTGGTTAGGCGTTCCCCAGCAAGTGCACACAATTCGAGTTCTAGCGCCGAGGTGGCGCCTATGGTCATAGATGCAACGGCACTCAAAACGTAAAGATCTCCAGGACGATCAAGATTAAACCCACAAGAAAGACAGCGTCGCATGCAGAAAAATCTCTACCTATATTGTGGTGAACTTGGCCATATTATTCGATCGTGTCCCAAGTCCCCGATAGCCAGGGAAACGGGCAAGCCCGGCTCTGAGTTCAGGGTCGAGTCCGGGCTAACACTGGCGAACTGTTCCCGAATCCCTGAAATCATATCCACCGCACCCGTTCGAATAGCGAGCATATCTCGCCAAGTCGACGCAGTGCATCAGGAGGTAACCATATACGCAGGTATCGTGCCAATCACCATTCAAGCGATGATCGATAGTGGAGCATCGGATCTGTTCATCGATCATGATTTTGCCAAGAAACACCAACTCTTGGTAGTTCTCAAGAAGCACCCTATCCCGGTGAACGTAATTGACGGATCCGAGATAGACCCGATGACACAAGAGGCGCAGCTAGAAACAGAGATTCTCAATC
Organism: Physcomitrellopsis africana; assembly: GCA_036785485.1. Classification (NCBI taxonomy): domain Eukaryota; kingdom Viridiplantae; phylum Streptophyta; class Bryopsida; order Funariales; family Funariaceae; genus Physcomitrellopsis; species Physcomitrellopsis africana. The sequence goes on along the minus strand of JAWRVF010001433.1, from coordinate 4,556 downwards.
GGCGATGCGTATACATTCAACATCATCAAATCTCCGAATGTTCCGGTCATTCTAGGTCTACCTTGGCTACGAGAAGTCAACCCAAATATCGATTGGGAAACCTCGACAACTCGCTGCCAACACGACGATCAAGTACCAACACTAGATAACATAATCTCCCCAGCACATCAAAACGCTCAAGGCGCACCTGCTCATCCAGAGCAGTTACCCACCAAACCCGATATCACTCACGAGCAAGTAACCGAAGCTATACCTGCGGTCAAGCCAATCCGAATATGTAGCATCAATACCAACGCGCTACAGTTCCATAGCAAAAAAGGCGAACAGATTTTCGCTGCATTCATCACCCCATCGACAAGTACCGACCAATCTCGCGACATCCTTCCGAGCATCCCAGCAGAATATCAAGACTTTGTAGACGTATTCGACAAGCACAAGGTACCAACTCCCGCCGCACCGTCAATACGACTGCCGCATTGACACTTACCCTGATGAGGCACCTCCATTCGGACCCATCTACAGTCTCACCGAGCCCAAACGACAAGCTCTACGCAGCTACATTGACGAAAACTTGGCAAAAGGCTTCATTGTTGAGTACACCGTCATGCTGTTCGGCCTCGCGAATGCACCAGCGACCTTTCAGTATTTCCTCAACAACATTTTCAGAGACTACCTCGACGAGTTCACCGTTATTTACCTTGACAATATCCTCATTTACTCCAACAAAACCGAGGACCATATCGGCCATGTTCGTCGCGTTTTACAAAAGCTTAGAGAACATGGACTACACGCAAAACTTGAAAAATGTGAATTCCACGCGGAGTAAACGGAATTCCTCGGCTTCTTGATCTCCAAGAACGGCATCTCCATGGACCCCAAGAAAGTTCAAACCGTGCAAGAGTGGGCCGAGCCCAAAAACGTTCGCGAGCTACTATCGTTCCTCGGTTTCACAAATTTCTACCGCCGCTTTATACCAAACTTCTCTAAGATGGTCGCAAACCTCACAAAGCTCCTCAAGAAAGCCGCGTTATTCAATTGGGGACCACAACAGCAGACAGCATTTGACGAATTGAAATCTTGTTTTACCAGCGCCCCAATACTAGCATATACAGATCCCGAACAACCGTTCGTTGTCGAAATTGTTGCATCGGATTTCGCAATTGGTGTGGTATTGTCTCAAAGAAACCAGCAAGACGACAAGCTCCACCCATGTACATACTTCTCAAGATCGCTGAATCAGGCAGAACGAAACTATGGCGCAGGGGACAAAGAGCTGTTGGCTATCAAATGTGTGTTTGAGGAATGGCGACATCATCTCGAAGGAGCGAAACACAGAGTTAAGATACTTTCCGACCACAGCAACCTGTCTTTGCTGCAGACAAAGAAATCCTTGTCCCAAAGGCAAGCCCGGCGGAGATTGTTCTTTAGCAGATTCGATTTCCAGATTCAACACCTTCCAGGACACCAGAACGGAAAAGCCGATGCACTCTCCCGTAAACCTGACCACGAAAGAGCAGCAACCCATGCGTCACCAACAACCATTCTGAACCCCGAGATGTTTGTCATTAATAAATGCGACCTCGTTCGAAACAGCTTCCTTGATGAAATCAGGCAGCAGACGATGTCAGATCCTATCGCCATGAAGAAAATCTTGCATTTAAAAACAGAGCACAGCCAACCGGAGCAACAAGAATTCCGATTCAATGATGGTGTACTACTATTCCAAGAGTGGATATACTTCCCAGAAGGACCCCTACGACTCCAAGTTCTTCAAGAAAGCCATGATTCCGCACAAGCAGGCCACTTTGGGTGAAACAAGATAATCGAGCTCGTCTCGCGCGATTTTTGGTGGCCTGGACTTCGTCGGTACATCTCCAACTACTTACAGAGCTACTAAGTATGCATGCAAGCAAAAACTCCACGACGAAAGCCGTTTGGGCTATTACAGCCACTGCCAGTGCCAAGTCGTAATTGGTCATCGATATCTATGGACTTCATTTCAGACCTTCCCCCGTCCAAAGGCTCCACAGCACTTCTGGTCGTTGTGTGCAGGAAATCAAAACAAGCTATCTTTATACCTTGTAGAGACTTCCTGTCTGCAGAAGAAACTGCAGTTTCTTCTCCATCTTCTTTAGCTCTTCACCTTCATTCATGTCTCCACTATCTTCATTGTCTTCATCTTCTTCTTCTTTCTTTGCTAGATTTAAAGATGTGTCCACAAACACACCATTACTCCCACTTGGACACATCTCCAAGTGCTCATAAGCACTCTTATGCTCAATAAACTCAACATCACGACTTTTGATGATCTTCTTGGTATCCAAACACATTAGCCTATATGCCTTTGTACCTTCACAATATCCAACAAATACACATTTTGTACCTTTTGCCTCAAGCTTGGACCTCATACAATCTGGTATCTTTGCATAAGCAATGCATCCAAATGTCCTCATGTGTGAAACACAAGGTTTCTTCCCACTCCAAGCTTCTTGTGGAGTCATTGATGTGAGTGCACTTGTAGGGCACCTATTCCTTGTGTATACTGCATTCACCACAGCTTCCGCCCAAAATTCATATCCAAGATTTTGAGCATGAAGCATACTCCTTGCCATCTCCACAATGGTGCGATTTGCTCTTTCAGCAACTCCATTTTGTTGTGGAGTGTAAGGAGTAGACGTTTGTCTTACAATACCTTGAATCTTCAAGTACTCATCAAAATGTTTTGACAAATACTCACCACCATTGTCTGTGCGTAATACCTTGATCTTGCATTCACATTGCTTTTCCACATGTGCCTTAAACTCCTTAAATCTTGAGAAACACTCACTCTTGGCTTTAAGGATAAAAATCCACACCTTTCTTGAAAAATCATCAATAAATGTGACAAAGTACCTTGCTCCTCCAATTGATGGTGTCTTCATAGGTCCACAAACATCTGAATGCACAATCTCCAACAACTTACTTGCTCGTGTTGCTACTCCACTTGGAAATGAGGCCCTTTGTTGCTTGCCTTGAATACAACCTTCACAAGCTAGAGTCGTGGCATTGTTGTATGATTGACCTAGATCTAAGCCAACTACCATAGATTTGAGCTCCTTCATGCTTTTGGCATTCAAATGACCAAGGCGTCGATGCCAAATTCCAAACTTGTCTTCATCTTTTGGAGGTTCAGCAAATGCTGCTACTTCAACTCCATTCACCTTCTTACAATTGAGAATGTAAAGGTTGCCATCTCTAAAGCCCTTTAAAACATTATCTCCATCCAATGTCTTCACAAAACATCCATTCATATCAAATTGAATCTTACAACCACTTGACACAAGTTTGCTCACCGAAAGAAGATTCTTCTTCATCTTTGGCACATGTAGGACTTCTTTCAATCTGATCCTCTCGGTTTCATTCTTCACAACAATCTCCACCATAATGGAGCCAATTCCAATAGCTTGTACCATGCCATTGTCTCCTAACCAAACATTTGTTACTGGAATTTCTTCAAAAGTGTTAAAAGAATATTTGTATGGAGTCATGTACTTGGTAGCACCTGAATCAATAATCCACTTAGACATGGCAGCCATAGAAGTGCCTTCACTTGCCATGAATGCAAAGTCATCTCCTCCAAATTCATCATGTGCATTGTTAGCATTCTCTCTGTCTCCTTTCTTGGCCTTGTAGCAATTTCTTACAAAATGACCTGATTTTCCGCAAATGAAGCAAGTTTTCACGTTACTCCTTCCATTGTCGCGTTGGTTTGAATAGGTACGTTTACCTTGTCTTGAGAAGAGAGCCGAGTCTTCACTATGATGCTCTTTTTCTTTTCTTTTGGTCACTTCATGTGCAAGTCTTGCCGTCACATAGTCCATTGTAAGCTCCTTCAACTTGATGGACTCCAATGCTACTATAAGATAGTTATAAGACTCGGGAAGGCTCATGAGCAAAGTCATGACAATATCACCATCTTCTAAAGGTTTGTCAACAATAGCTAGTTGATTTGCAAGAGCCTTTACCTTGTTGACGTGAGCCATAAGGTCTTCACCTTCTTCCATCTTGCAAGTGAAGAATTTTCTCCTTGTAAAAAGGATGTTGGACAAGTTCTTGCTCTCATAAATGTTGTAAAGAGTCTTCCATGCTTCCGCTGGTCCTTTGCAATGGATAATGTGTGAAAAGTTGGCTTCATCCACATTTGTGGCAATCATGCCAAAAGCCTTCTTTTCACGTCTTTTAAAGTCCTTCTTCTCCTTAATACTTGCATCTATGCATGGAGGGTCTTCACTTTCATCTACAATGTTCCAAAGGTCAAAAGATGCCAACAAAAGCTCCATTTTCACCTTCCAGTGATAGAAATTGTCACCTCTAAACTTCTCAATCACTCTCAAACCTTCACCCTCACTAGAAGCCATTTCTAAGAAGTAGTGTATCAAAGAACATTGAGAAAAGAAGTTCCTATGTGATCTAAAATCGCAAATTTGCACTAGCAGAAACTCAGAATATCCTCTTGTGAACAAAAGAGTGATTTCTCACTCAAAGCACTCTTACGTGATCTTCTAAAGCTTCTAATC
>JAWRVF010001432.1:0-70237 GCA_036785485.1 Physcomitrellopsis africana | reverse complement strand
ATCTCCATTGCGAATCAAAGACTTGTTCCACCTCATATTTTATATGATCCTCAATTTCAACACAAGGTGGTGGTGGCTATATCTGTCTTGATAAAATTGATTCACTATAAGCTTCTAGAAGAGAAACATGAAAGACTCGATGTAACTTCATGGATGTGGGTAGTTTCAGCCGATAAGCCACTGGATTGATATGTAATCCAATCATCTTATTGATAGTTGATTGCACAATGTAGATATTGCTTCAAGACTTGGTTAACTTGCTCTATTTGACCATCAATTTGAAGATAGAAGGTAGAAGAGAGTTTGATATCTATCCTCAGTATGTCAAAAAAAAACCTCCAAAACTTCAATATAAATTGAGGTCCTCATTCCAAATTAATGTCATCTAATAAACCATGTTACCAATATATATTGTCAATAAACAATCTTGTTGTTTCTTTATTAGAAGTTGTCTTTCTGCATGGAACAAAATGTGTCATCTTTATAAACCAATCTACCACCATGTAAATAGCATCAAATCTTGTAGAAGGTGGAAAATCTCAAATGAAGTCCATAGATATTGAAGACTATGGTCGCTTTGGAATTGGTAGCGGTTATAAAAGCCTATAAGGGCCATGCCAAGGATTCTTTGATCTTCAACAAAGATCACATGATAGTACAAAGTTCTTCACTATTTTATATATTTGGAGCCACCAAAAGTCTTGAGAAATAAGCTACATTGTTTTATTGAATCCGAAGTGACCTATGGCCAGAAAGTCATGTCGAGATTAAAGAATATGAAATCAAATTGGTCCTTCCGATGTCATGGCAAAAGTCCGCTTTAAGTAGACGCAAGGCCCCTCTTTACAATCAAGTTGGATCCAATATGCACAAACTTCCTTAAATTTTTTTTTTATAGTCACAAACCCATGCGTATAATAAATCAACAAACTAGAAGCTTTAAAATTTACAAATTGAAATCCAGCCATTTATATAAGTTCAAATTTTGGAAGCATAGAGTTCACTTTTTTAGTCATCTTCACAAAAATTCTCAACCGTGAATTCATTACCAATCACCAGATATCATCAAAATATTAGCAAGTAATTATATAAGTAAAAACCAACCCAAAAACTTGAAAATTCATAATTTAAGATCCAATCGTTCAAATAAGCTCAAAATTTGGAAAAACATATATCATACCTTTAATCTTTGTCACATAAATTTTGAATTGTGAATTCATTGGTGATCATTAGATATCACCAAATCCTTGGCAGATACTTTTAGAAGTAAAAACCAAACTAGAAACTTGAAAATTCATAATTTAAGATCCAGCCGTTCAAATAAGCTCAAACTTTGGTAAAACATAATTCATACCTTTGATCTTCGTCACATAAAATTTGAGGTGTGATTTCATTGCTAATCATTAGATATCACCAAATCCTTGGCAGAAACTTTTAGAAGTCAAATCTCAACTAGAAACTTGAAAATTCATAATTTAAGATCCAGCTACTCAAATATGCTCAAAATTTGGGAAAACATGACTCATACCTTTGATCCTCATCACATAAATTTTGAGCTATGAATTCATTGCTGATCGTTAGATATCACCAAATCCTTGGCAGGTACTTTTAAAAGTCAAAATCCTAGACACCTGAGAACAAATTTGCCATTACTCCCTAATCAAAGTCTCAATTGATATCATATTTTAGACATAGATTCTTTATAATATAAGTAATATGTACACAAAAAATGAGCTTCAAATTCTTCTTGAAACTCAAGTTCTAGCTTAAAACAAACCCTTCTATTTATCTAACTTCTTCAAAATCCTAGTTTAATTTGCTGGGTTTAACTAGCCATAACTCACTCATTTAAACTCATTTCTATCAATTCTTGGACGTAAAATGTGTAGCTTGAAGTCTAGTTTCTAATCTAACTTCCCGATTTCTTGCTAGTATCTTAAAACTTCTAATATACCCTGAAAAGTGACAGTAGATGTCATATTAGTAGTCTAAGTTCAAATAAGCATATCTCTCTCATCTAACCTCCGAAATATGTGTTTCTACTACCTAAACTTATGCCAAGACAAAGCTCTCTCTGAATGCATCTCTGCATTTGCCAAAAAACCCCGTCTTCTTCTCCTCCAAGCTCGTCAAAGAAGTCGCAGCCAAGGTCTTCAAAGTCCAAGTCAACAATTAATAGTTTAAAGTTATAAAAACCCCAAATCTAATCCTCCAAGTCAGCACTATTAATGGTAGCCAACTATTGACATCCAAATCTACTATTTATCCTTGGTAAAATCCTAAATTCAACTTCAAAGTCAAAACTCCTTATATCTATAAATATAACCGTGAATCTACTAAAATTTAAGATTAAAAAAAAGATAAAAGAAATAAAAAGAAGTTTCAAGACTAAATCAAAGTTAAAGTTAAGATTAAAGATAAGGTAAAATTTTAACCAAAGAAAAAGAAAGAAAGTGAGAAATTTTTCCTAAACTATATAAAAACTTAGATTGATAAGAAGAAAGAAAGAACTTAATAAAATTTTGAAGAAAAGATAGTTAAGTTAGGTTTGTATATATGGATGTATTTACTTCACGACATCCATCCCCTCCAAATCTGCACATCCTCCGGCATGTGCCACCATTCATCCTTCATCCTATTTGTCTTCATCTTGAATTTCTTTATCTTCTTAGTTCCATTGTTCGTCAGACACGTACATTTCAAAGTCTTCAGATAGACAATTATTATTTCTTCTTTGGAAAGCTGTTACTTGTTTTTCTGCTATTGGAATTCAAATGGATGTTCCATCTAATTCTCGAAGTGAGTAAGTTCCATTGTCATGAGCAATTATAATAATATATGGTCCAAACCATCTTCGAGAAAACTTTCTTTGTGTACTATGTTGGTGGTCCAAAGTATTATCATAAACCACTATCCAATCACCTTCCAAGATTGGTTTCAAACGCAATCGATGAGTTTGATCAAATCTTGTTTTGTTTTCCAATCTTGTTGCTTTCAACCTATTTAGTGCCAATTGGTGGTCTTCTGATAGTCTCTCAATTTGTTGGATCCGGAGTTCCAAAAGTCTTTCACGAGATATGTCATCTTTCTAAGATAAAAATAACCATGTAGGCATAGATTCTTCTGCTGGCATAATGGGCTTTTGATCTAATATTAATTCAACCGGCATGTATCTTGTTACCATACTATGGGTGGTTCTATCAGCCCATAAAGCAAATGGTAGTAGCCTTGGCCATTCCTTTGAATTGCCTTTACAAGCTTTAACTAAAGCATGTATGATTGGTGGGTGGTCTCTTTCACTCTTCCCATTTGCTTCTGGATTATATGCAGTGGTTAATTTTAGCTTCACTCCATATCTTTCAAAAAAGCTTTTAGCTTTAGTAGCATCTAATTCCCCTCTGTTAGCCCTCATTCCTCCAATACATCTATAGCGACTAAAAATATCCTCAAGGATAAATCAACATATTCCAACTATTTGTTTGGTTCTTAAAGCTCTGCCTTCAACATATTTTGATAACTCCTCTCATGCCAGAACTAAATATTTCATATTCCATAATCCAACTGGCATAACTACCAAATCAATTACCCATTGGAAGTGAATGGAAAGAGGGTAAGTTCAATGAAATTCATCATAATATCTGATTTTGGATTGAAATTGGCATTCAAGGCACAATATCACAAAATTCTCTACATCTTTATAAAGATCCTTCTACCAATACTACTCCTTAATCTTTGTATATGTAGCCCAAACTCCTCGATGCCCAGCCCAATGTGAATCATGAAATTCCTTTAAAACTTGAGCTTTGGTGCATGCATTTCCAACTACCCGCAATGGCATTCCATCCTTTCTTTTTGGTTTTTTCCAAAGAAGCCCATCCTGTAGAAAATATCCATATGAATATTGCCTGATTTCTTTAAAAAATTTATTTGACCAATCTTGTAATTTTCTAAGGGTGCTCAAATAAATGTCAATGTCTTTCAATCTTCTTTCATATGATTCTGCCTCAAAAGGTAGAACTTCTTCCATTCTCTCATTATTTGTTGAAAATACATAATCCAAATCTTTATTGCAGCTATTTTCATTCTTTTCTTCAACAATCATTTCTTCTTTATCTATATATCTAGCCCTTGATAGCATATCCGCTATTGTATTTTCTTTGCCTTTAATGTGAATTAAAATTGGATTTAGAGATTTAATATAGGCTATCCATCTTAGCATGGCAATATCAAGAGTTGAGCAATTAGATATCATACTGAGCAAAGGTAAACAATCAGTCTCTAATAGCACATTTGTTCCAATTAAATAATTTCTTTTTGCTTTTAATGCTGTAATTGCATCCCACAACTCTCTTTTTATTTATTTCTATATATGGATATATTTACTTCACGACACTGGAATGTATAGTCAACCTTCAAAATATAGTAATCTATCTTCAATCTTGAACTTATCTTTGTCAAAGCGCTCCTTCACATCCAAGATTAATGAATCCATAGTTGATACTCTACGGACTTATTCTAAAAAATCAGCATCAATTGGTATGATCATAGAGATGGTGCAGAGGCAAAACCATTCTGGTTGTAGCAAAGTTGTACACTGTTGATCAAATGCTGCATCTCCAACCATGGGTGCTAGATATGATCTCCTTGATAATACATCCGATAATCCTTACTACCTTTCTGGCTGATATATGATGATAAAGTCAAATTAGAATAATGACATGTTCCATCGAGTTTGGCGACCATTCAAAATTTGAGCTGTTGTGAAATACTTCAAATTCTTGTGATTTCTATATACAGTCATCAGATGTGCAGCACTTTCTAATAAATGATGCCGCTTTTGGAAAGAATTAACTATCGCAAGCAGCTCCTTATCATGAATTTTATAGTTGATTTCTATTGTCAAAAACTTCCTTGAATAGAACGCAACCAGGTGAAATTTATCATCCTTTTCCATCTGTGATAATACTATTCCTAGCGCAAAGTCAGAAGCATCTATTTCTAAATAGAAGGCCTTTGTAAAGTTGGGATGTATCAAGATAGGAGCTGTTGTAAATGCCAACTTTAACTCTTGAAAAGCCTCTTATGTTTGGATACTCCACTCGAGTTTGTTCTTTGATGTCAACCGCATTAATGGGGTTGCAATTTGTGAGTAGTTCTTGATAAAAATGCAATAGAAGTTGGCAAACCTAAGAAAATATTGTATATCCTATATCGTCTTTGGTACTACTTAATCTATTATTACTTGAACCTTCTTCTAATCCATCAACAATCCTTCGTTTGAAATAATATAACCAAGAAATTCTACCTTGGATTGATGGAATATGCATTTTTTTTAATTTGGCATATAATCTCGCATCCTAAAGTTTTTGTAACATCAACTTCACATGACCCTCATGTTCTTGAACATTCTTGGAATAGATCAAAATATCATTGAGGTAATAAATAACAAATTTATCCAAATACTCTCGAAAAACATCATTCATCAAATGTTGAAATATAGTTGGTGCATTCGTTAATCCAAAAGGCATGACATTATATTCAAAATGTCCATACTTTGTCCAAAAGGTTGTCTTCCATTCATCTCCCGCCTTTACTTGTACAAGATTGTAAGCTCCACAAAGATCTATCTTGGTGTATATTTTGGCTTCACCAAGTTGTTCCAAGAATTTGCATATTACTGGTAATGGATATTGATTCTTCACAGTGCTCTTATTCAAGCCTCGATAATCCACGCATATTTGTAATGAGCCATCTTTCTTCTTCACAAAGATGATAGGTGCACTTGCTAGAGATTTAGAATGCCGAATGAAGTTCTTTGCAAGATTATCTTCAATGTAATTCTTCAATGCTGAGAGCTTGTTTTGTGATAAATTGTAAATTGGGCTAAATGGTGGTTGTGCTTTTTCTTGGAAATCTTTAGCACAATCATATGGTCGATGTTCTAGAAGCATGTTAGCATTCTTCTTCTCAAAGACATCTTTGAATTCTTCATATTGCTTTGAAATAACCAAAGTTGGAATTGCATCTTTTTGAGCTTGCGTTGCCAAGATGATAAGAAGTGTATTATGCTTGGCTTCCTTCATGAAGGCCCTCGCACCTATGAACAAGGATTTGTTTCTAGACATTATCTTAGCAGGTTCCACTATTAAGGGTTTTGTTGAAAAAGTCACTTTCTACAACCTCCAATCTATCAATTAATTATATTTATCAAGCCAAGATAGTCCCAAAATGACTGGACATGAAGGAGTCTTGATAATATTAAACACAATGCTACTTTCATAATTTATAAGACATACCTTCAACGGTTTAGTTTTATGAATAACATCATCAGAAAACAAAAGTCGACCGTTTATGACTTCTACATGGACAGGCTTTGGTTTCTTTACAAGAGGAATTTTGTGAAGCTTTGCAAACTCTTCATCTAAAAAACAAGCAAATACTCTTGAGTCTAGTAGGGTATTGGTTTGCAGTTTTTAAATACCAAAAAATAAAGGTACCATAAAATAATGAGAAGGTTCAGTTGAGAGAAAGGGACCTTGATTAATTTGGGGTGTTGAGATGTCCAACCACACGGCCCCTATTGTAGTTGGGTGTCGTTATTTTCTTACATACTTCTGCACTTGAGTCTTATTCTTTGAGGCGTCTGTTTTCTAGGACAATTTTTGGCTTTATGACCTGCCTCTCTACTATATAAGTACAAATTTTGCTCAAATTGTCGCTTCTTTTCTTCGGCTGTGAGGGCCTTAAAATATATTGTATTGATTTGTATGTCTCCTGTTTCAAATTCAGCTTCTACACTCTTGATAGGAGCAGCCGAATAAAGCTGGTTTCCTCATGGATATCGTGTAGGTGTGGAATAATCGTCTTGACATTGTTGAAAAAGCCGATTGTCACACTTCACCACTTGGCTGATTGCTTCATTGAGTGTTTGAGGGTTAAATAGAGATAGTAATAAATCCTTCACGTTGTCGGATAGACAAAATTCGCCTTGGAAAAACGCTGTCATGGCCAAAGTCCGCTTCAGGTAGACGCAAGGTCCCTCTTTACAATCAAGTTGGGTCCAATATGCACAAATCTTTTAAAATTTTTCTTTGATCTTTGTCACATAAATTTTGAGCCGTGAATTCATTGTTGATCATTAGATATCACCAAATCCTTAGTAGATACTTTTAGAAGTCAAATCTCAACCCGAAACTTGAAAATTCATAATTAAAGATCCAGCCATTCAAATAAGCTCAAAACTTGGGAAAACATATTTCATACCTTTGACTATTGTTACATAATTTTAGAGCTGTGAAATCATTGTTGATCGGTAGATAACACCAAATCCTTGGCAGATACTTTTTAAAGTCAAATCTTAATTAGAAACTTAAAAAATTCAAAATTTAAGATCCAGCCGTTCGAATAAGCTCAAAATTTAGGAAAACATGACTCATATCTTTGAGCCTCATTACATAAATTTTGAGCTATAAATTCATTGCTGATCGCTAGATATCACCAAACCCTTGGCAGATACTTTTAAAAGTCAAAATCCTAGATACCTGAGAATAAATTTGCCATTACTGCCTATTCAAAGTCTCAATTAGTAGTCTAAGTTCAAATAAGCATATCTCTCTAATCTAAGCTCCAAATCTTGTATTTCTACCACCTAAACTTATGCCAAGACAAAGCTATCTTTGAATACTTCTTTGCATTTGCCAAAAAATCCCGTTTTCTTTTCCTCCGAGCTCGTCAAAGAAATCGCAGCCAAAGTCTTCAAAGTCCAAGTCAACAAGTAATAGTTTAAAGTTCTAAAAACCCCAAATCTAATCCTCCAAGTCAGCACTGTTAATGGTAGCTGACTATTGACATCCAAATCTACTATTTATCTTGGTAAAATCCTTAATTCAACCTCAAAGTCAAAACTCCTTATCTCTACAAATATAACTCTGAATCTGTTAAAATCTAAGATTGGAAAAAAGATAAAAGAAATAAAAGAGAGTTTCAAGGCTAGATCAAAGTTAAAGTTAAGATTAAAGATAAGGTAAAATTTTAACCAAAGAAAAAGAAAGAAAGTGAGAAATTTTTCCTAAACTATATAAAACTTAGATTGATAAGAAGAAAGAAAGAACTTAATAAAATTTTGAAGAAAAGATAGTTAAGTTAGGTTTCTATATATGCATGTAGTTACTTCACGACATCTACCCCCTCCAGACCTGCACATCCTCCGGCATGTGCCACCATTCATCCTTCATCCTATTCGTCTTCATCTTGAATTTCTTTATTTTTTTGGTTCCATTATTCGTCACACACGTACATTTCAAAGTCTTCAGATAGACAATTATTATTTCTTCTTCGGAAAGCTTTCACTCGTTTTCCTGCTATCGGAATTCGGATAGATGTTCCATCTAAGTCTCGAAGTGAATAAGTTCCATTGTCATGAACAATTACAACAATATATGGTCTAAACCATCTCCGAGAAAATTTTCTTTGCGTACTACGTTGGTGGTCCAAAGTATTGTCATAAACCACTACCCAATCACCTTCCAAGATTGGTTTCAAATGTAATCGATGAGTTTGATCAAATCGTGTTTTGTTTTCCAATCTTGTTGCTTTCAACCTATCTAGTGCAAATTGGTGGTCTTCTGATAGTCTCTCAATTTGTTGGATCCGGAGTTCCAAAAGTCTTTCACGAGATATGCCATCTTCCTAAGATAAAAATAACCACGTAGGTATAGATTCTTCAGCTGGCATAATGGGCTTTTGATCCAACATTAATTCAATCGGCATGTATCCCATTACCGTACTATGGGTGGTTCTATCGGCCCATAAAGCAAATGGTAGTAGCCTTGGCCATTCCTTTGAATTGCCTTTATAAGCTTTAACTAAAGCATGTATGATTGGTGGGTGGCCTCTTTCACTCTTCCCATTTGTTTCTGGATTATATGCAGTGGTTAATTTTAGCTTCACTCCATATCTTTCAAAAGAACTTCTAGCTTCAGCAGCATCTAATTTCCCTCTGTTAGCCTTCATTCCTCCAATACATCCATAGTGTTTAAAAATATCCTCAAGGATAAATCGACATATTCCAGCTATTTATTTGGTTCTTAAAGCTCTGCCTTCAACATAGTTTGATAACTCCTCTCATGCCAGAACTAAATATTTCATATTCCATAATCCAACTGGCATAACTACCAAATCAATTATCCAATGGAAAGAGGGTAAGTTCAATGAAATTCATCATAATATCTGATTTTGGATTGAAGTTGGCATTCAAGGCACGATCTCACAAAATTCTCTACATCTTTATAAAGATCCTTCTACCAATACTACTCCTTAATCTTTGTATATGTAGCCCAAACTCCTCGATGCCCAGCCCAATGTGAATCATGAAATTCCTTTAAAACTTGAGCTTTGGTGCATGCATTTCCAACTACCCGCAATGGCATTCCATCCTTTCTTTTTGGTTTTTTCCAAAGAAGCCCATCCCGTAGAAAATATCCATATGAATATTGTCTGATTTCTTTAAAAAACTTATTTGACCAATCTTGCAATTTTCTAAGGGTGCTCAAATAAATGCCAATGTCTTTCAATCTTCTTTCACATGATTCTACCTCAAAAGGTAGAACTTCTTCCATTCTCTCATTATTTGTTGAAAATACATAACCCAAATCTTTATTACAGCTATCTTCATTCTCTTCTTCAGCAATCATTTCTTCTTTATCCATATATCTAGCCCTTGATAGCATATCCGCTACTGTATTTTCTTTGCCTTTAATGTGAATCAAAATTGGATTTAGAGATTTAATATAGGCTATCCATCTTAGCATGGAAATAACAGGAATTGAGCAGTTAGATATCATACCGAGCAAAGGTAAACAATCAGTCTCTAATAGCACATTTGTTCCAATTAAATAATTTCTTTCTGCTTTCAATGTTGTAATTGCACCCCACAACTCTCTTTTCACTTTTGGATATGTCCTCTGGTGCTCTGTCAAGATTCTTGCTCCATATCTAATAGCAAATCGATTCCTGTTGATATCTTCTTGTCCAACAATCCAACCTATGGCAATAGGGCTAGTATCCACTGTTACTATCACAGGCTTATCATTCTTATAATTCACTTGTCTTAGAATTGGTGGAGATCTTAAAATCTTTTTTAAATCTTCCATAGCTTTATCTTGCTCCATGCCCCAAGTAAACTTATTTCCCTTTCTTAAAAGTTTGTATAAAGGCTCCGCTACATGAGCAAAATGAGGTATCCAAATTTGATAGAAAACACAGGCTCCAAGAAATCTTCTCACCTCAGTGATATTGTTGCAGGCTTTCATTTGTGAAATAACATCTATCTTATCTGGATTTGGCTTTCTTCCATAGCTTCCACACAAATGGCCTACAACTACAATTTCTTCAACTCCAAATTTGGATTTATCAATGGATAGAGTTAAGTTCATCTCCTCCAATCTTTTCAAAATCCTCTCTACATCCTTAATATGTTGTTTTACGAATGTTCTACAGCCATCTGCTTCCACAGTCACATCTTTTATTTCTTCTTTGCAACCTTTGATTGGAATATCGTCCACAAATGGTATAGTCTTTTCTAGTACAAAATCTTTTAGAATTCGATTCATTGCATTTTGCATATGTGCTACTGAGTTGGTGGCACCTTGAGGTAATGTACACATTCGAACCAAACCTAAAGGAGTCTTCATTGTGGTTAAATATTTGCTCTCTGTTGCCAATTGAAACTGATCATAGCCTGAATACAAATCTCCAATTGAATAAATGGCATGGCCTGCAAAAGCCTCAGTCACCTCATCCACAATTGGACTGGAACCTTTATTTCTAATAGAAACTCGGTTAGCGAATTGCATATCTTGAATAAACCTTAATGCTCCTGTTTTCTTTGGCACCGTGAACCAACGATTGGAATATGGTCCCATAGAAGGTTCAAGGATTCTAATTTCTATTTTTTCCTTGAGCAACTCAATTAATTTTGAGAGTTGAGCTCTTGGAACTGGAATAGGTTTTAAGTCCCATGGTATATGTGAAACTGTAAAGATCACCATTGGTGCCACTATGTTTGGATGGACACATCTTATTTCATTAGATTTTGATGCAAATGACTTTCCGTGTTTAGAAAACATATTCAAAAAAAGATTTCTTTCAAGATCAGTCAAGAACTCACCCCCTCCAATCTTCAACTTTTTGAGTGTTTCTTCCATAAATCAATGTCCAATCCCCTCTAGATTCCTTAGCCTTGGTTCCATTTCAGCTTGTTTTACATGATCTTTGGAATCTTCAGGTAATTGTATTGCCACAGGCTTAATTTTCTTTGCCACTGATTTGTACTTTGTATTCACTTGTGCTTCAATTCCGAATATGCAATTGTTAGTTTCTTTAGTAGGATTTTTAACAAATTATTTTATTTCTTCATAAAGAGCTTAATCATGAATTTCTACCACAATATCATTATTGTTTCTTATATCCATTCTTTTATTTAAACCTTTCAACTGTTGCAGAACATTTCCTACAAATCCTATTTCTTCCACCATCCCTGAAATAGCTTCATCTTCCAAAAGCACTCCTTTCATCTTTAGATTTTTTTCAATTTTTCTTAATTTAGTTCTATATTTAGAGTCTAATATATCAATACCTTGAAAACTTGAAATACCACATTTAGTCAAATCCAAAATTCCACAGTCATTCTTCTGTACATTGGGGAATGTAGTAGTAAATAAAATACTTGCACCCGTAGATCCCCATGCTCCACGTGTGCTCCTTAGAAATCCTGGAAAGTCTCTTCAGTGTCTAGAGGTACTTCTCGCAGTTGATCTCGATGTCTTTCATGCTCTGGCTTTACTGTGAGAAATTGCACTGAATTTCTTCCATCACAACTCCGAATTCTAGCATAATGTGATCCATCGTCTAATACCTTAGTTTCCATTCTTGAAGCTGTAATATATGGTTGCCCAAGTATAATTGGATACGTACTTCGGACTTGCACAAAGAAATTTTGATCCACCTCCACATTTCCAATTTTTGTTTTAACTGCTCGGCATGCACCATAAAGACCCCTTCTTTTGTTGTTTGCCGCCCTCAATATCAATCCATGGTTGGTATCTATAGGCCATTTTCCTTTTTCATAAACGACCTTTGATATTATATTAATTTCAGATCCATGTTCCATAAGAGCATGTATTGCTTCTTCTAAATTTCCAAGTTTAACTTGGGCTTCTGTTGTAGCCCTTGCCCAATATGGATGAGCATACATTGTTCTTTTTTTACTCACACTTCCCTCATCTACGGCCGATAAATATGCGTGCACTCTTATCTCATCTTTCTCTCTTATTTTTATTTCTTTTGTTGCAAGATTAATTTGTTCTTCAATCTTATAATCATCTTCAACTCCTGATTTCTTAATTCCTTCATCTTTGATAGCAATCTTTTCTAGTTATGTTTGAATTTTAGGAGAAAATATACTTAGTACCTCCATTTCTAAATCCTCATCCAAATCATCATCCAGGCTTTGCTCTTAGATATCATAAGTATCATTTCTAAGTTCTTCATTGCAACCTTCTTTGGATCCAAAATCACATATTGTGGAGAATACATGAGCAATCTCATCACCTTCTTCTTCAATTATGCAAGTATCAATTGCACTAGCTATGACTGTTTCGGTTGTCATTTGACGTTTTCTTTTTAATACGTCAATTATGAGTTCATAAAAATCTTTCTTTGCTATTTCCAAGGCTTTTCTCAATGTGAATTCAATCTTAGCATCAAGAATTCTCTCTTCCAAAATTCCTTTCATATCTATTGATGTTTCTATATCAGAACAAAGTTTATAAGTAGGGCCTTTAACCTTACCTCGTCCCGCTTCTTCTTTTTCCTTTCTCTTGCTTGCTCCCATTCTCTCCTCCCATTTGTCCTTAGGCAACAATGTATCTTTCGGGTTTGAAGTTGAAGGTGTAGACCCTGATGGATGGTTGGTACCTTGAACAAAATCCTCCATTTTTTTTTCACCTTCATTACTTTTGCGAGTTTGTCTTTTATTTATAAGCTCTCCTTCTTTTTCTTCTTCTACATTTCTTCCTCTCTTCACCTCTATCCAAACATCTTGGTTGCCATCCTTCTCTTTATTTCTATCCAAAAAAGCTTTGATGCTTGTAGTGTCAACATGATCATCCCATCCAGTTCTTTATCTGATAGCTTAGGCCCCTCGTATCATAGCCTCACGTGTTGCATGAAACGGAATTTCAATATTATTTTACCATGCAACAAGTTGATAAGAATTGACATTGCTTGAATCTTGGAATTTAGCTCTTTTTATCCAATCCTCCATCACCTTCTTCATTCCTCTTTTACCAAAATTAGTATCCAATGGAGAATCTGTAGCTGCATCCTTAATTCTTCCTTCTTTGACAACGATTTTTCCATCCTTTAAAGCTCCGGCATACTCTGTGCAATTATTTCGGCTATGATTAATGTCATCACACCAAATGCACCTCATTATATAACTTTTTTTTCCTTCTGGTGGTTGTGAAGAACCACTGCTTTGACCCTTCTTCAACTCACTCATCTCCACCCTTAATTCTTTTATATCTTTGATAAATTCCTCAAGAGTACCTTCATCTATTGTCTTGTTCTTTCCGACAACTGTAGATGGAGTGGATTGCACCAATGGTGTATTTTGAATTGAAGAAGTGATTGGCTTTTTTGAGATGCCTATTGGAATGGCTTCTGCATATGCCCCCATTCCCCTAGATCTCACCCTTTGTTGTTTGGCTAGTAAAATGATGGATTCCTCCACTCTTCTCCAATCTGTGATGAAGCCACCTTCTGCATCCTTGTCTCCCAAAAGTATAAGCAATCTATCTTCTAAAGCTTCATCAGCTGCTTGTAAAAACAGGTCAATCTTTCGACCATCCAAGAACATTCGATCTGACACAGAAAGTTGATCATATTTCTTTTCAAATGCTCTGAGTAACTCATTTGGTCCCATCATCTTTCTTGGGCGTTGTTCCATCCAATCTAGGAAAAATCGCTTAGTCATCCTCTCAGTGTCTTCATCAAAGAATTCATTTCTCATCTGTTCTTCAAACCTCACCCATGTGATTGCATTAGCAGTTGTTCTTATATGACGTACTCGATCTCGAATCTCTGGTACCACAGCCAAATAAAAAGTATCTAACATTCTAATTTGTGGAACTTGATGGATCTCCATTTCACAAACATAGGCTTTAAGAAATTTAGTGACATCTTTGCCATCAAACCGGCCTACCTTGTCAATGACTCCTCGAAGTGCCTTTGTAGCTCCATGTCCATCCGAATTAGATCGTTGTTGTTCCACCAACATGGTGACCGCCCTCAGAAGATCCATGGCTCCAACCGTTCCTTGTCCTTCTCGTAAATTTGTCCCTGAATTCGAATCTTCCATGATTCTTAATCCAACTGATTGCCCCTAAAGCAGCTCTCAATGGA
The DNA here is from genome assembly GCA_036785485.1 of Physcomitrellopsis africana. NCBI lineage: Eukaryota > Viridiplantae > Streptophyta > Bryopsida > Funariales > Funariaceae > Physcomitrellopsis > Physcomitrellopsis africana. Next base: position 55,774 of record JAWRVF010001432.1, on the reverse strand, counting down.
AGCACCAATATGTTGTGGCGAAAGTCCGCTTCAGGTAGACGCAAGGTCCCTCTTTACAATCAAGTTAGGTCCAATATGCACAAACCTTTTTAAATTTTTTTTTGATCTTTGTCACATAAATTTGAGCCGTGAATTTATTGTTGATCATAAGATATCACCAAATCCTTAGCAGATACTTTTAGAAGTCAAATCTCAACCTGAAACTTAAAAATTCATAATTGAAGATCCAACCATTCAAATAAGCTCAAAATTTGATAAAACATATCTCATACCTTTGATCTTTGTCACATAAATTTTGAGCCGTGAATTCATTGCTGATCGTTAGATAACACTAAATCCTTGACAGAAACTTTTAGAAGTCAAATCTCAATTTGATACTTGAAAATTCATAATTTAAGATCCAGTTGTTTAAATAAGCTCAAAATTAGGGAAAACATAACTCATATCTTTGAGCCTCATCACAAAAATTTTGAGCAATGAATTTATTGCTGATCGTTAGATATCACCAAACCCTTGGCAGATACTTTTAAAAGTCAAAACCGTAGACACCTTAGAACAAATTTGCCATTACTCCCTAATCAAAGTTTCAATTGATATGAGATTTTAGACATAGACTCTTTATAGTATAAGAAATATGTACACAAAAAATGAGCTTTAAATTCTTCTTGAAACTCAAGTTCTAGCTTAAAGCAAATCCTTCTATTTATCTAACTTCTTCAAAACCCCAGTTTAGTTTGTTGGGTTTAACTAGCCATATCTCATTCATTTTAAACTCATTTCTATCAATTCTTGGACGTAAAATGTGTAGCATGAAGTCTAGTTTCTAATCCAACTTCCTGATTTCTTGCTAGTATCTTAAAACTTCTAATACACCCTGAAAAGTGACAATAGGTGTCATATTAGTAGTCTAAGTTCAAACAAGCATATCTCTCTAATCTAAGCTCCAAATCTTGTGTTTCTACCACCTTAACTTATGCCAAGACAAAGCTCTCTCTGAATACATCTCTGCATTTGCCAAAAAACCCCGTCTTCTTCTCCTCCAAGCTCGTCAAAGAAGTTGCAGCCAAGGTCTTCAAAGTCCAAGTCAACAATTAATAGTTTAAAGTTATAAAAACCCCAAATCTAATCCTCCAAGTCAGCACTATTAATGGTAGCCGACTATTAACATCCAAATCTACTATTTATCTTGGTAAAATCCTTAATTCAACCTCAAAGTCAAAACTCCTTATATCTACAAATAAAACCCTGAATCTACTAAAATCTAAGATTGGAAAAAAGATAAAAGAAATAAAAGAAAGTTTCAAGGCTAGATCAAAGTTAAAATTAAGATTTAAGATAAGGTAAAATTTTAACCAAAGAAAAAGAAAAAAAGTGAGAAATTTTTCCTAAACTATATAAAATTTAGATTGATAAGAAGAAAGAAAGAACTTAATAAAATTTTGAAAAAAAGATAGTTAAGTTAGGTTTCTATGTATGGATGTATTTACTTCATGACAACGTTGGATTCCTACCTGCTACTAGAACTAGCAGGGAACATGAGAGGAAGCCGTGCAAGTATCTTCTATACTTGCACAATATTTGTTCAAGCTTTCAAATTATATTTGTATTATACTTGTATAAGTCTTATACAAATATAAAGTATAAACACTTGAATAATACTTGTATAAAAACTTGTATAATACTTATATAATCCTTGATATAATACTTGTATAAATACTTATATAAAATAGTATATAATCCTTGGTATAATACTTATACAAATACTTATATAAATATTATGTATAATACTTGTAAAATACTTGTATACATACTTGATATAAATACAAGTATATATACTTATATAAAAGATATGAGCAAAGTATGTATGTATTCAAGTATACCTCAAAATACAACCGCATATGAGGAATACAAGTTATACAATAAGTTGAAACTAAATAAATCACTAAAAATTCATCCAAAGGTCGAATCAAGCGTGTTTATAGCTTATGGAAAGCCAATAATCCATTGTAAAACATATCAAAATGTCACAAATAGATGACTTACCATTTAAAAGTTATGGCTAAAATAAGTAGGCACTAAAATTTCCAAGCAAATGCAAAGGCAGCAAAGCTCCTCTTCACTTCAGCCTTTGTTGTGATCACTTCCCTTCTCCAAATTGGACATGCAATAGCTTTTTAGAAAGCTCACTCCATCATCAAACTTATTCTAAAATTTTGCATGCACGCCTCTCAAACTCCAGATTTTATAGCTAGTTGATTCTACTCTTCAAACCCTAGCAACAATTTGCCCTCTTTGATACTTCACGGCTCATAAAACTTTCATCAAAGCTCCAAATATATTGATTTTTGATTTTGTAGAAATCTTACATAAGCTACTATAAGCACCTAAAATATCAAAAAGATTGAAGAGACTGTCCGACTTGGGTGGTTGAACAAAGTCTCTACCCCTCTTCAAAGGGTGGCAGCAGACCCTTTACCACTCTCAAGCTCACAACTTTTGCTCTCCAATTCCAAATGCTACAAGAGATGTCTTGATAGAAAGCCAGCACAATTTTCCACAATTTCTATAAGTTTCACTAAGAAAGAACAAAAATCAAACTTGCAGTGGCAGCTCGAAGTTTCTACCCCTCTTCGTCAGATGGCAGCAAACCATACTCTACTAAAACAAGCATAATTTTTTGCTTACAACTCCAAAACAAGCAAGTGAATAGGTTCTAGAATCCCAACAACTTGAAAAACACACCTACCAATTTTCATTACAAACGCTTCTATCTCCTTGGAGCTATCTCTCTCCAAAGTTCACCACTCAAAAGTTGCCTCTCCCTCTCGGTCTATCAAGAGGAGTATATCTCCCTTTCTTTCCATTTTAGACTATGAGACGCTCACATGGGCAACCAAATCCTATTGGATGGGCCTCATTCACCCCATGCTCTTCTTTCTTATTCCTCACAAGGTCCATTCTACCTCAAAAGTCAACTAGAAAGGTAAAACAACCTTTATTTTTCTTCTAATTACAAAAGAGTCTATTGTAGGATAAAAATAAGGTAGAAACAAAACAAATAGCCATCTTAATTCACTAACTAAGTGGCTATAATAAATCTTCTCCTTATAATATCTTCTAAAATAATCTCTAGCACTCACACATGTATTAATAATAGATATAAGATATTTAATATTTTTATACACTGCACGTAAATGCAGTATGACAACCTCATCTCTGAGTCCTCAATAATATTGACTCACCAATGCTTTTTCTCCCCAATTGATATCACAGACAAGTTGTTTGAAGTTCAATGCGTAAACAAATGCAGAGCATGATCTTTGACATAAAAAACAAATCTTGGTGGTTGTCCACCAAGCCTTATTATGCTCTCCAAATGCCTCTTTGAATGCTTCTAGAAAGGTTTCAAAATTATTCAAGCTTGAAGATCTTTTCTGAAATAAGAGGGCAAACCAAGACAAAGCTTGACCAGTAAGCAATATTTCTACTAATTCAACTCGCAACTCCTCAATTGAATAGCATTTCGATTGCAAGAATGTTACCAATCAAACTTGATTTATAAAACCACAAAATTTTGATCGGATACCATCAAACTTCTTTAAGAGACTGATTCCAAGCTCTTTATATTGCGGTGTAATCAAATTCTCATGTTAACGTCTTCTCTATTAGCCATGCTAAGTAAAGAAGAAGGAATCAATACCGGTGCAAGGAAAGATAATTTGCAATCCTTAGAATACTCAAGTATGTCCAAGAAGAGGGGTAGTCCACTCTCTACCTCAAAGAACTAAGCTTTGATATTAATAGAAAGGAAGTCTCGACAAACTATCATGGATGCAAAATATAGACTGGAAGTCTAAACAAGAAGTTTAAGAAGAATTGGCAAGAACTAGATTAATCAGATGAGTACAAGAACAACACCACAGAGGTGAGCTGGAGCTCTAAGTGATGTGTTGTTGAGACTGAAGAATTCTTCAACCTCGACTCCAATATATATTCCTACCTAGGAAGTTTTTCAAGCAACTCCCATCAACTAGGGAGCTTTTCAAACAACTTCCACCAATTAGGAAGCTTTTCAAGCAACTTCTACTAACTAGAAAGCTTCTCAAGCAACTTCTACCAATTAGGAAGCTTTCCAAGCAACTTCTATCTATTTAGAAGATATTAGAAGATTTTGGGAGGTTCTAGAGAGTTTTAAGTACCTTCAAAAATATTCTAGAAGGTTCTGATAAGTATGTCCTTGATACCCATTGGTCAATGGTCATGCCCAAATGCCTTTGAGGAAGCTATCTACAAGGAGAACAAGGATTTTGATAACTTCAAAGAAGATATTTGAAAATTAGAGATTAGGATTAGAAAGCTTATTTTTTATATAATATTTTTTATATAAGAATCAAGAGATTTGGAGTTTTTATAATAGAGGAATAGGCACTTGAAATGAAGGTATATAAATTGTACCTATTGTCATTTTTTTGAAGATATAAGGAGTTATATAAGAGCTTTTGAAAATCGAGAGGTGCAATTGAAGAGGTGATTTTAAGATCTATATTTAATATAAAAGAATTACTATATTTGGAATTTTCAAAAAAGAGATATTGGAAGTCAAAGACAATAGATTCAATTCCAAGGCAATAAATAGGTTGTTTTATTGATAGTGATGGTTTTTGCCATATCTTGAGCTTTTAGATGAATTTTTATCTAAAAATTTCTAAAAAGATAATTTTTTGTACTAAAAAGCTATATATCAAAGTTTCATTGCATTTAAACTTTTAACTTAGGAAATATAGAGAATTTAATACATAGATATTTGTAAACAAGGATTTGAAGCTACTGCTAGGATTTTGGCAATATCTAAAGATCAGTATAGAATCAATAGTTGAAATTTGTTGTGGTAGTTGTTAAAAATATATTAATACTTTATATAAACTTTGAATAGATTTGGATAATTGGATTAAAAGTTATGAATTATTGAACTTCAAGAATAATTCCCTTCTTACAAAGGAATGAAGGTTTTAAAATATTTGTTATATTTTGAGTGTTTTAAAGATATAAGATTTATATATTGAATATAATAGCCCTATGAAGAAATATTTTATATAAATTTGGAGGTTTTATTGGTTGAGTAGTTAATAGCAATCAAAAGCTCTACACTTTCTTGAGGCAAATTCTCTCTATCATAAGAGCGTGCTCTGTATTAGTCTATGCATCCAATTTTAGATAATTAACATACAACATCAATTGGGACAAAGAAGTCTTTATGAGCCAATTTTATTGGGAGTTAAGATATGATGTGAAGGATTTGTTATTGTTGCTTATAAATCCACAATCGCTCAATGAAGCCATTAGCAAAGCCGTAAAATATGATAATTGATTATTGCAACGTCAACAAGATCAACATTTATAGGCTTCAATAAGATAATCCATAATCTAACATATCCTTGTTATATTGACAAATATTTTGAATTCACACTTAGAAGTAGAAGATATGCAACTTGATGTAGTACAATTTATCCCTCTTAGTCCACAAGAAAAGAAGTGTTGGATAGAAGAAGGTCTATGCCTATATTGTAGCAAAGAAGGCTATAAGATTAGCAATTGCCCAAAGAAACAAAATCAACACATTACTAAAACCAAGAGTGCAATTCTTCAAGAAAATAATAATATTCAATCACAGTAGCGACCGTGCGGCTAGACAATCCAACATTATAAAATTATTCAGGTTCCTCTCTTTCTGCTCAACCTGCTCATTATTTTATAATTCTTTGGTATTTTGGCCTTCAAAAGCTTCAAATGACTGCTTTGTTAGATTTGAGAGCATCCGCTTGTTTTATAAATGAAGCATTTATTAAACTTTATAAAATTCTTCTAGTGAAGAAAATCAAACCTATTCATGTAGAGGTAATAGCTGGACAATCCTTATCCTTTGATAGTGTTACCTATAAAACTACGCCTATAGAAGTATCATTTAAAGATTATAGAAGCCAAATTGTGTTTAATATTTTTAGGACTCCTTCAAATCCTATTATTCTTGGATTATTTTGGTTAGAAAAGCATAATCTATCTATAGATTAGAAGTCGCAAAGAGTAATATTTTTGATAGAGATCTTTGCAAAAAAAATTCGTAAAAGCCACAAATTGATAAACCTTTATTTTTTGGAACAAAGGCTTTTATAAGATTGGCTCAAAAAGATACATTGTTGTTATTTATGTAATTTCAATTAAAGAAGATATGGCTTCATTGACAAGTATTCTATCTAGCACTACCTTCTCTTTAAATCTATCCTCTTCTTGTGGGCTCTTATAATATCCAAACTCACACTCTAACTTCCACAAGGGAAGTATCGCCTCTTTTCTCACTAGACCTTCTCTGCTCTAAATCCAAAGAGCCTTACAAATATATTGCTACTCCTAATTCCTTAACTAACTTCTTACAACTTCACCAACTTACTGACTCTTATCACCTCTAGATTTTCTAACTTCTGCTCTAATTTTTATTAACTTACACCGATTCTAATTCCCTACCTCCTCACTAAGACCTCTAAAATCCTTCTTTGTTAGTCTTGATAGTTGCTACCTTTTCCTTCTCCTAACAAATATATCAAAATGTTTTGATCCTAAAATTCCATGACATGACTAATCTCGCTCACTATTCATGAACATCTTCCGCCTCCATCAATATTCCAAAACGTAACTTCTTTTCAACAAATCCTTCTAACCCTCCTCCGATAATCCTCTCTTGTTTCGATCTATAATTCCCACTACTACCTGCTTAGTGAATGCCCATCTATTCTTGCCGGCCAAGGATTTTTTACTGCATGCAATCTCTACTAATGCCGTGGTCAATGGTCACTAGGACCTATTTCCAGGCACCTACAATTTTTTTTTTTTTTTTTTTTTTTTTTTTTTAAGTTCCAAATTCATACTTATGAGAGATTGTAAGGGCTTAATATAAGGACCTTTCCTACCTCATTTTCATACATAAATATTAATTCTAAAATAATTACCATTTTAAATAAATTTCTTCTATTTCTAATTATTTCTAGGTCCCTATTTTTCTTCCTTACTACTATCTTCACTAATTAATCATATTACTTTCTAATTTACCTATCTAATTCTAAATTTTTTAATTTTTCTAATTTTTCTAAATTTTTTAAGCTAATTAATATGAAGCAATGAATTTTTTACTCATAATTTTATAAAGGTATTTTATATAGAGATTAATGCTTTGGATTTTGTACTAGGGGCCGTATTTTCATAAATGGATATATATATATAATAAACTCTATCCTGTTACATTTTATTTTCAAAAATTCTTTGTTGCCAAAATTAATTATGAAATCCACGAAAAGAAGCTTCTTGCTATTGTGGATTCTTTTTGAGAATGGCATTATTTTTTTGAAGGATCAATGCATCTTATGATTGTATATATACATTTTAAGAACTTAGAATAATTTTTATCAGCTCAAGTTTTTAATTGCTACCAAGCTAGATGGAATATGTCATTATTTTTATTTAACTTTGTTATCACTTATTGAACTAGAAAGCAACAAGGTCTAATTAATGCTCTATTGAAGAGATTATATCTTCTACCAAAGATGGGAGAGGTAGCGTTTGATCAATAGCATACAACTTTGTTGAAACCAGAGCAATTTTATCTTTGCGCTGTGGTAATATAATGTGAATATTAGGTGAAAGAGTTTAGAAATAATATATTATATAAGATCTTAGTTCAAAATATTGTAGCAAATTACCTTATAAAAATAGATAATAATAAAAAAAAAGTAAAACTAACGGATATTAATACTACTTTTTTTACAAATAAGCTTCTATTTATTTTGTAGGGCAAAAAAAAGTAGATTGGAAAATAAAATGATATAGGCATATATAGGAAGGAATTAAAAATAGATTTCAAAAAAATTTATTACAAAAATCTCAAAAAAGATACTCAAAAAGGATTGGTTATGAGCCGAAGTTGAAATCAGACCCCGAGGCCCAAAATCGCATGCCTACGGTAGGTCCAGGGGGGCTTTTGTAGATTGAAGTTAGGACACTTTAAAATCTTAAGACATCTAATATAAGTAGTGCTGAAGACGTATCCTCCTTTAGCAAGCTTAGGTTTATCATAAGCAATCTCAAATAAACAAGTCAAGATATTAAACTCTTCCATACTATGGTTATACTTTCTAATCCACTCTTCTTCATGACCATCATAATCTTCATACAAATTAGTATATATTTTAGAATTCAATATAAAAAATGCTATATCTAACCTTCTATTTATATTATCAGATAGAGATAGTAACCTATTTCTTGTTAAGGATATCCTTTTGAATATCTCACGCCTAACTGTTATAATAAGATCCAGATTTCTAAAGACACCTTCTTTCAAGTCAAGATAGAGATTGGGATCAAGGAGTATACTTGAAAGTGTTTGTATAGACGTTAATTTTGAGTGATTTGGATAAAAATTAACTTTATAATAGCTTTGCAAAGTCAGGGTTGTTTTGGGCAACTTGGAAATTTGTGAACTAAAATAGGGTTGATATTTTCGGAAATTCCAAAAGTTTTATAATAGATCCACTATTAAAAATTTATGGATTTTTGGGTATTATTGTTGTTAATATGTGCTATGAATTTGAGCTGAATCTAACTATTCAATTGTATGTAATTGAGATTTAAGTGGGTCAAGGTCTTGAAAATTAAGTTTTGAAGGTTAATTAGGGTTTTTGAAATCTTGAGCAATCTGCCAATTGGATTAGAGTGAAATTTATGTGTGTAGGTAGTAGACTTGTTTTGCTATACATATGAGAGATTTGAGACTAATTAAATGGTGAAAGAGGGAGAAATTAGTATTGGAAGATCAGTATCAAGGTTGGAGATGGAGGCCGGCCAATACCCGAGGAGTTTTTAGGATTTTTCTTCCATTTGGTAAGTTCGATTTCCTTCAAATTTATTATGCTTGTTTTTGACTATAAGATTGAAAGGTATACAAAGTTTTAAATAAGATCAACAGTCTAATCAACAGATATTGAGGTTCTAATTTTCACTAGGATTGATTTGAATTGATTAGAGTTTAGTTTAAGATTTGGTTAGGATTTAATTAGGAATTAGGATTTATTTAGGAATTAAGATTTGATTAGGATTTGATTTAAAATTAGAATTTGATTTAGGATTTGATTTAAGATTTAGGATTTTATTAGAATTAGGATTTGAATTGGATTTGACTTAGGATTTGATTTAGGATTTGACTAGGATTTAACTTAGGATTTGAACAAGATTTGACTTAAGGTTTGACTAGGATTTGACTAGGATTTGATTTAGGATTTGAACAAGGTTTGACTTAGGATTTGAGTAAGATTTGACTTAGGATTTGAGTAAGGTTTGACTTAAGATTTGACCTAGGATTTGACTAGGATTTGACTAAGATTTGACTTAAGATTTGATTTAGAATTTGAATACAGTTTGACTTAGGATTTGAATATGGTTTGACTCAAGATTTGAATAGGATTTGACTTAGGATTTGACTAAGATTTGACTTAGGATTTTAAGATTTCTATTTTTAGTATTTTTAAAATTATTATTTAAAATTTTATTTTTTTATGATTAATATATAATTCATTTATTCTTCTTTTTATAATTTCTTTAAGATTGGACCAAAATATGATTAATATTATTAAGGTTTAATGGAAGTTATTTAAGATTCTATTAGAGTTGTTAGGATCTTATTGTTACATATTTCCTTTTTTATCTTCCATAGCCAAGTGCCTGAAGCATTCTCAAGCAAGATTGCATATATTACAACAGCGCTACTATCACATAGGCACCTATTGATTCTAGTTTCTTCAATAAAGTGCATGCTACAACTAATAATGCTGCTTTGGCCTTTAATGTGAAGCATCGCTTTAGAAAAACTCTTGATAAGTTCAAACTTGAGGAAGACCTTCTATACTTTGAAGAATGTTTATATATCCTAAATAGACCAATATAACTATGCGTTCTTCAATCTTGCTATGACTTTCCAACTGTACTTCACTTTGAATTTAACAAGACCTTGAAAGACTTTGTGCTCTCTTGTGACATCTGTTCAAGATCCAAAAATCCTTGACATCACCCTTATAGACTCTTACAATCCTTGCCTATTCCAAAACGGTCATGGTCCTCTATCTTGATGGATTTTATCACAAATCTATGGCCATCCAATTCATTGGACAATATCTTTGTAGTGATTGATCGACTCACAAAGATGGCTCATTTCATCTCTTATAAAAAGATTGTATGTAGTGAAGAAATGACAATGTTCTTTTTTTGACAATATATATTGATATCATGGCTTATCAGATGATATCATATTTGATAAAGGATCCTAGTTCATATCTAAGTTTTGAAAAGATCTTTTTGAAATATTGTACGTGGATATTAAACTTTCTTTGTCTTTCCACCCTCAAACTGACGGCCAAATAAAACAAGTTAACTAAGTTTTGGAGGAGTATTTATAATAAAATATTAACTATCAATAAGACAATTGAATCTCATATCTATCATTAATAGAGTTTGTATATAATAATATTGTTCATGCATCAACTCAACAAACATCGTTTTACTCCAACTATGGATATCATCCAAAGCTTGATTTATAAAGTATGCCAAAGAATAACAATTCAATGATTGAAGGATTTATAAAGCATCTATCGCAAAACCAAAAAATCTTGAAGCTTCAATTATAAGCACCTCAAGATGCTTACATGCATCTATAGATAAATTCAAAAATCAATTGTCTGCTTTTTATATTAGAGATAAAGTATGGCTTTTTTGACAAAATATCAAGATTAAGTAGTCATGCGACAAGTTAGACTATTGAAGGTTGGAATCATTTTCTATCCAAAAGCAAATCAATTTAGTGGCATATTGCTTGAAATTACCAATTGATATGAAGGTACATCTAGTTTTTCATGTCTCTCTTTTAGAACCTTATAGAGAGTCACATATTTTGGAAATGATACAACAATCATTTCCTAATATCAAAATTAAAGATCATAAAGAATAAAAATTGAAATATCTTGTTCATTGGCAAGGCTATGATATTAATGAGCACACATAGAAATTAGTCAAAAATCTCTCCAATACACCGCAAAAGATACAAGAATTTCATCAATTCTATTTCTACAAATCCGAACGTACTTGATGATAATTTCTTGATAAAGATTGGATTTAAGAAATACTCATAAGAGAAAGAGAGTTAAACTAAAGTCTTCATTAATATATAGTTATTTATTTCAAGATAGAATAGAATGATAGAAGTAAGTTAATAACTATGTTAAACCTTCAAGCATTGAAAGAATAAGACTCAAAAGATTTGTTTGCTATACAAGCTTTGAATGAACCAATACAGTTTTCACAACCTTTAATTGAGCAAAGTGGAGACAATACATTTCAATGCCAAGTACGACCTCAATTGGAGCCATTAGAAACAAGATCCAACTATGTAAATCTCAATTTCAATACTCAAGCTTTAATTATATTGCTTGAGCTTAAAAAGGTGAATCCTTTGAATCATAAGATCTTATTTGGAAGATATTTTGAAGACCACAATGAAAATTAGATCCTTGAATGGGATATTTCAACAATAGAGGTACTAGCTCAAGGCCATAGGTGATTTTTTTAAGAACCAATAGAATCCAATACTCAAGAATGGAAAACAGAATACACAACTTTATTAGTATAGCATATTTTTAATTTCTTATATATATAATAAGTTTGAACTCCTCTTAAAATTCATCACTAGAGAAAGAGGTCATGTTAAAAACATATCTTTTGGAGGTTTACAGAATCTTTTAAAATATTTTAAAAACTTCTTGAATTAAAGAAAGTCAATTGAGAAGATTTCTAATTGATGAGAGTTAATTGAGAAGTTTCTTAGTTAGTGGAAGGCACTCAAGAAGCTTCCTAATTAATAGAAGGAACTCAAGAAGCTTTCCAATTAGTGGAAAGAATTCAAAAAGCTTCCTAATTAAAAGAAGCTACTCAAGAAGCTTCTTAATTTGATAGAAGCCACTCAAAAAGCATTCTAGATAGGAATATAGATAGAGGTAGAGATTGAAGAGTTCTTCAATCTTGACAATGCATCTCTTAGAGTTCTAGCTCACCTTTCTTGGTATTGTTCATGTACTTATCTGTTTAATTTAAATTCTTATTGATTTCTTCTTGAAACCTTGTTCTAATTCAAGTCTCTTAGTTTATATTCTTGTATCCTTCACAATTGGTTGATTGAAGAAATAACTCCACTTTATCATTTTCACATATGAACTTTTTTATTTGAGATGATTGAAGAAATTATCTTTCAAATTTTCAAAACAACTTTGTAATAGCCAACTCCTTATTGGGCCTATTTATTCATTCTATAAATGACTTTTTAGTCACTTTATCTACATCATTCAAAAAATATTTCTCTTTTAGTTCAAAAGTAAAATCTTCTAATTTAATTCAATGAGCTTGAATAATTTTTTTTATATACTCTTGTTGCTTTTACTTCAGTCTTTACTTTCTTGGATGGACTTGGCCTTCTTTTATAGGTTTCCTACTGATTTGTCAAAATGAGATATTTTTCCAATAGAGACTGTCATTTGGTTGATAATCCTAGCATATAGTGAGATTGTTATAATGTACCTACTAGCACATGAGAGCCCTCAAATATTTGAAAACCCTCCATTGCATCAGATAACCAAGTATGTAATCGTGTTTGTGCAGATTTTCCAACAGCACCAATGAAAAATAAAATACAAATAACAGTTATGGCTTTGGTACAATTGTAAGTTCAAATATAAGGATTTTTTTTTTGTCAGTACCTTGTTGAGTTCTATCTCTCGCAAATAATATTTCAAATACTTGAAGATATTTCTACCATCAAATTGATCCAATAATTCAACAATAGATTATAAAGCTTTGGTAGCCATTTCTTCTATATGTCATTGGAAAATACAACTAATTGTTAATAAATAAGATTACTAATAATTTGTAAGAAAAATCTATAATCTCCTTTCAAAATCTCATCTTCATATCAAAATTTTATTATAGCTTTATATGTCTATTTTTCCACCTCTATAAAATTTTGACTCTTAAATAATTCCTTTATTTTATACAAAATATTCAAATTGCAACAAAATCCTTCAATAGCTTATTCACCTACAAAAGATTGATTTCTTTCCAAACTTTGTAGTTCAATAACTTTTGATCTAACTATTAAATTTCTATTAATTTATTTCAAAGTATAATTAATATTTTTAAGCTTTACTATAAAAAAAATTCTACTAAAGATTTATTTTTGATTGTTTGATATATTAAAAGCCATAGCAGGTGCTTAAAATCCTAATTTATAGATACCAAAGCACTACTTTCTTCATATCTCAAAAATCCAAAATCTTAATATCACAATTATTTTGTATATAATTTTGTAACATGAAAATATACACTCTTAAAAATTTTGAGTCAAAAATTTATCAAATTGTCTAAGATATAAATCAAAATATAACTACTAATTAAATTGGGTCACTTACTGACCTTAGATTATAAGCATTAACTTCAATTCTCAATATTTCCTTCATCCTAACTTGAAATTTATCAAAACATATATAAAAAATATAGCTAAGAATGTATTTTTTTTTAATTGCTATTGTTGATCCTTTTTTGCTTTATGTATGCATGAAAAAATTAAAATATTAAAATTATACCTATAAAAGAGTGATAGTAGGTACAATTTTAACATCTTAATTTTGAATGCCTATATCTCCTTCATAAAAAATCTAAATCATGCAATTTTTGTACTAAAATCATAGATAAAAATCTAAACTTATTGATCCTATCTTCTAATATTCAAATGTTTTTAAAAGATAAATCCTAATCTCTAATAAGGCTTTAGGTAGCATCTTCAAAGTCCATTGGATATGACTTTTGGCTAATAGGAATAGAGACTTCTATCATCCATCTCCATTCATCTATATAGATGGCCTAACTATTCTTTTTTATATTAAAGATCTCTTTTTAATCTTTTTTCTAATAAGATTTGTATAATATATGTTCTAAACACCAAATAAAATAAATAAATAAGATTTCAAGAATCACCCATGTCTAACAAAGGTGATTCAAAATTTATAAAAGCTATTATTAATATAATATCAATTTCAAAATTACTATAAATATATATATATATATATATATATATATTAACTTTAATAAAAGTCTTTTTAAAGTAGTAATTTAATCATATTTTATAATTAATAAAAATCCATTGATTTGGCTCTTACTTAATTGTATAATAAATTATATATTAATATATATATATATATATATATATATATATATATATATATATATATATATATATATATATATATATATATATATATATATATATATATATATATATATATAATATTTTATATTATAGCCAAATTACAACACAACAACATTCAAAGTTTCAAGGATTTTTTAACCAAATTTGATTGATAATGGTCCTATAATTCAATACTTATTTGACAAAAGAATCACAAGTTGGATTGATTGGTACATTAGTTACCGGGTAAGTATTACTATAGTTTGCTTTCTTATTTGAGAAGAGATCACTAAGTTTTAGCAACTTTAAAGCTTTTATAAAAGCATTTGTAAAAATATTTAAAAAACATGATAAGGCTTGTTGGACAATAGCCAAGATCCAAGAATTGCGACAAGGAGAGCACTATGCATCACTCTATATATTTGATTTTAGATAGTTAGTACGCAATATTAATTGGAATGAAAAAGCCTTGATGAATCCATTTCATTAGGGATTAAAAAATAATATAAAAGATTTGTTATTAATGGTTTTGAATCCACAATCACTCAATGAAGCCATCAATTAAGTCATGAAATATAATAATTGATTATTTCAACATTGTTAAGATCAATGTTTATGGACTTCAATAAGACAATAAATAATCCAATATATTCTTGTTATATCAACAAGCAGTGTAAATTCTCATTTAAAAGTAGAAGATATGTAGAATAATGCAATATGCTTTAAACTTCTTAGCCTACAAGAAAAGAAGCATCAAGTGGAAGAAGGTTTATATTTGTATTATAGCAAGGAAGGCTATAAGACTTGCAATTGTCTAAAAAATTAAAATCAAAGCATCACCAAAACTAGAAGTGCAATCGTTTAAGAAAACAAAGATAATTAATTATAGCAAGGACTATGCATTTAGACAATTCAACATCACAAAATTATTCAAGTTGCTTTCTTTCTACTTAGCCTACTCATTGCTTTGTAATTTCTTTGTATTTTGGTCATCAAAAGCTTTAAGCAATTGCTTCATTAGATTCAAAGGTGTTTACTTATTTCTTAAATGAGGCATTTGTTAAGCTTTATAAAATTCTTCTGATACAGAAATCCAAACCTATTCATATAAAAATAATAGATGGACAATCTTTATCCTCTCATAGTATCATCTATAAAAAATCTATAGAAGAATCATTTGAAGATTATAGTAGCTAAATTATATTCAATGTTATTAAGAATTCTTCAAATTCTATTATTTTTGGACTTTCTTGATTGAAAAAGCATAATCTATCTATAGATTGGAGGTTGCAAAAAATGGCATTTCTTATAGAGATTCCTATAAGAAAACTTTATAAAAAGTCATGAGTTGATAAGTCATAATTTCTTAAAACAAAGGCTTTTATAAGATTAGTCAAAGAAGGTACATCATTTGTTATTTATACAATTCCAATTAAAAAAGATATGACTTCATGAACAAATATTCTAAAGCAATATAGTAAATTTTAAGATATTTTTTAAAAGAAGACTGCTAATATATTATCAAAGCACCAACCATATGATTGTACTATAGATCTTTAGGGAGGAATACAACCACCTTTTGCTCCAATTTATAACCTTTTTCAAAATGAGCTTCCATCATTAAAGGATTATATTGATAAAAAATTTACAAAAAACTTCATTAAACATTCAAAGTCTCTAATAGGTGCACATATATTCTTTATAAAGAAAAAAGATGGTTCTTTATGTATGTGTATTAATTATTAGAGATTGAATAAGATAATGGTGAAGCATTATTATCCACCACCATTAATCTCAAGACTTTTGGAATAACTCACCCAAGCCAAAATCTATATTAAGATAGATCTTTGTAGAGCATACAACTTGGTACAGATTAAGGAAGGAAACAAATGAAAGACCGTATTTTGGACAAGATATGGACATTTTGAATGTAATGTCATATCCTTTGGATTAATAAATATATCCAATATTTTTTGATATTTAATAAATCATATCTTTTGAGAACATTTAGATAAGTTCATAGTGGTAAATCTTAATAATATCTTGATCTATTCAAAAAATATGAAAGAACATGAAGAATATATTAAATTGATATTATAAAAGCTACAAGATATAGAACTATATGCAAAACTAGAAGAATGTGTATTTTATATCAACTAACATGAATGCAATATAATAGATGAAGGAAGTTTGTAATTTACAAATAAAAGTGTAAAACTTTTTAGAAGCTTGTATATTTTATTATATATAGATTTTACATTACTTGCATATAATAGATGTTTTTTAAAGTCTATTATAATAAAAAAAAAAGGTACATATATTTTGTATATATCTTCTTTAATACAAACGCAATGCAAAAGCTAAAGCAATTATTATCTTTTCCACTTGTATTATATAGAACAAATAATGAGGATAAAAAACCAGTCATATTCACAATTAATACTAGTCCAATAGCTATTGGTTGGATACTAGGATAAGATGATGAAGAAAAGAATCAATTTATTATATAATTTAGAGCCAAGGTATTAAGTGAAAGACAAAAAAACTATCCGCAATTAAATGAGAATTACAGAAAAAAGTGACAGCTATGCAAATTGAAAGAAATTATCTAATGTGAATATTACTAATAGTAGAGATAAATTGTTTGCTTTTACTAGGAATGATCATCAATTGTAATACCTTTAATATTCCTATGCTAAGATAGGTTGCATATATTAAGTCTTTAAACCTTGAACACAAGTATATAGAAAGCAAAAATAATCTAGTAGCAAATATGTTATTCTAAGCTAAATATGAATAGATATAAGATTTGATTGATGATATCAAAGATATAGGTATTTCTTTTTAATCTAAAATACAATAAAGAGATAATGAGCATTCAAAAATATTTATGGAAGAATTATATGAAGGGGAATGGATAGATATTAGACACTATTTGAATATGTTATTAAAGCAATTATGATGGAATAATATTTATTTTAAGTAGATTAGACAAAAAATCTACAACTATCTTTTATAAAGTAGATACTTGTAGAAGCAGTATTATATTATATATTGTCCTGTTTGAAAATGTGCCAAGTACTTGGCTATGGAAGGTGAAGTTGTAGTTCAAAAATCTTCAAGAATCCTTAATAGGTTTCATTCATGCAAGAAGAATATGATTTGATTTTCAATTAAAGAGTATTCAAGTTAATACAAAGTGCTTAAAAATACTTTTTTTGATAACTTCAATTATATATAAAATCCAATTGCTTTGTCACTTGTCACAAGTAAGCAACTTAGATTTCACTTTGTAAGTTCTAATCTTAGTCAATAAACTTTAATAAGCTATAATTTTTAATTTAACTATCAACTTGGTGTAAAATTTTACATACAATTGCAAATATAAGTCTCTTATAGGTTTAGTAAGTTTCAACCTAATCAAACTTACAAATTGTAGAAAATCAACCAAAAACGGCTTTGATGTTACTTGGTGACAAACTTGAAAGTTGATGCAAATATCCCAACAATAATTTCTCCTTCTCCAACTATTAATTCTAGCTAAAAATTAACATATAGCTTGCTCTTCAAGTCTTATAATATTGTGCCAAATTTTATCTTGATTTGACTAATAGATCTTTAAATATCATAAAAACCCTAAACAATCCTAAACTACCAATTTTGATAACTCTTTGTACTAAAGATCAAATAAATCCTCATTGCACTATAAGATTATTATAAATTTTTATTTAATGTTAGCACATTCAATCATCCATATACTACAAAATTTTCAACTATAGATATTATTTCAATTGCACACAATAGCTAAGAGTATTGGTCTTAATTTTATTGCATAAAAACTTAATCTTTGATACAAATCTTGATATTAGATAGTATTTACTAAGTCCTTTTGAATCCTACAAAAACCAATCTAATCTCTCTAAAATAAGCTTAAAGCTAATTCTCCAATTTTAATTGTCAATCTCCAAATCCCTTGGTACCTTGCCCTTGGTGGCCATTTTTGTAGCTAGAGGTCAGATTTTGATCCTATTCCATACACGGTCAACTCCCGGATATCAATCCAATTTATTTGAAGGATTTTTAAGCTTGATCCTATCCTCAACTTAATCCTAGAATCAACCATATTAATTATTTATCTCTTCTATCCTATTTTTATTAACTTATGGCTTTTTAAAAGAGATGATAGAATTTCTAAAACCTAGAAGGAAAATTTAATAATTAATTTTTATCTATTTGCTAATAAACAAGAAAATAATTTAAAAGGCTTTCATAAATTATTTTTAAATATCTTGAATTTCTATTGAATCAAGATAATTAAATATTAAATAGAAATTATTCTTATTTATATTTTTTACTATATAAACGTATTATAACATGACATCTACTTTCTCTGAACTTGCACATCCTCTGATATGCGCCAAATGAACCATATGTCATAGTTGGCATCATATCATCTCTTCATTTTCTGTACCAAGTTCTACTTCATTATATTCATCATCCATTTCAATATAATTATCTTCTTCAAATTTATTGATATCTTTAACATGATCTTCCATGAACTTATATGTACATATGTCTATCAATTTTCAAACATTTTTTTTTTACCATATGTAATATCACAACCTTCAAACTTGAAAAAAAAAAAATTCTTCTTATGCTAAAAACCTATTTTGGCTTAAAAAATATAGAGGATATATAAAAATTTAAAATAAATTTTTAATTAATCTATTTTATCATTAGAATAGTTTTATATTATTTATAATATACTAACTTTTAACCTCTAGGTTGTTTATATTGGCATATCTTATCTTCACCACAACGTTAAAGAAATAATAAAAAGACATCAACATATCATCTAAGTACCATTTTTTAATGATATTTTTATTTTTTATCTTTTTTCTTGGGAATTGGAAGCCAAAAGAACTTATTCCATAGCAAAAAAATATAATAAAAAAACTAGATGCAAACCTTGGTAATTTTTTAAATAAAATTTTTATAACTTAAGAGTACATAGCAAATACATTCTTAGTTAACTTTCAAATGTTATTTTAGGCCCTAGTGGAGGCAGCTTGAAGAATCATATAAAAAATAAGATGTAAATATAGAGATTAGGTAAAGATACATGACTGTCAAAATAAAGAAATAAGAATATGAAAATCAACTAGGAACTTGGACAAGAAACAAATGATCTTTAAAATCCTCTTTTACATATTATAAGCATATATAAAAAATTTGATGTTATAAATAAATGTAATAGATGATTTGCATGAAGAAAAATTAATAGATCCCTTGTAAATCTTAAATTATGCACGAAAATTTTATTTAATTAATTTTTGATATTTTGATAAAATATGATATTATTTATTTATTAATTGTAAAAAAATAGAGGTTTTTTGTCTAAATTATATACCAAGATTTTAGATTATCAAATTGATTTTAATAGAATCTAATTATAAAAAAATTAAATTATAAAAAATATTATTTTTTGTTTAAAATGAAATTGTTAAAAAATACAGAGTTAGTTATAATTAGAATACGATAAAAAAGTGATGGAAAGTTATTCTATTCTTGAAGCCATAAAAGATGGTGAATGAAGAAGATGAAGAATTACTTTATTCTTGAAGCCACAAGAGATAGTGAAGGAAGAAGTTAGAAAATAATTTTGCTCTTGAAGCCACAAGTAATGGTGAAAGAAGAAAATAGAGAGCTATTTTACTCTTCAACCATTATTTCTATGACAACAAATCAAGTTGGTCCCTAATAAATTCTTCTTTAAGGTTAATATTTCTATTAATAAATTAATAAGTTATATTATATAATTTTTAATTAATTAAATTATTAAGAATTAAAATTCATCTATTGATTGATATTTGTGGTGATTTGTCATCATCTTATAACAAATGGATGCCAATCATTGGTCCTCTCTACAAATAGCATTAGCTAGAGATCATGGAAGATATAAATTAACTTCTTAATAAAAAATGGTCCTAAAAATAATAATTGGTAGTTAGAAATATTTAAAATAAGATAAAATGTTATGCAAGTCATACCACTTGCTCCCAAATTAGTTATTACTTGTAAGTTACCAGCAATGATAGTTGTCAATAAATGACTTGAGGGCTTGGATATGTATGACCCTCTCAAAGCCTTGTTCATAATCTATCTATCTATTTCTCTCTCTCTCTCTCTCTCTCTCTCTCTCTCTCTTTTTCATCTTTGATTTGAGCCCTTGGCAAGGACAATCCATTGAGGCACCAAGAGTTATATTGTTTTGTTTGTTATAAACTTGTGTTGTTAGTTGTTATTTTACATCCTTGCTGGTCTACTTCGAGCTCATTGTTAGTGGAATTATTTTTTTATTTAAACATGTTCATTGTGTAGGGGAAAAAAAATTAGTAAGACTAGATGAAAGAAAAATCAAGTTTGGAGTTGAAATAGAAAAGTTATGAGGGTTTGAAATTGGAAGATATTTATTTGTTGTTGCTGCTGCTTTGCCCTAGAGCTATGCCAATTTTCATCCAACAGTGCTATTTTCATCTAATCATACTTATTTTTATCCAATTGTGCTGATTTTCATCTATCAATATTGTTTTTATCTAACAGTGGTATTATCATCCAATAACATTATTTTTATCCAATTATGCTTGTTTTTATCCAACAATATTATTTTTATTTAGTTATATCTATTATCATCTAATTATACCTATTTTTATCTAATTATATTGATTTTCATCTAATAATATTATTTTCATTTAATAATACTAATTTCATCCAATTATACCTATTTTCATTCAATAAGGCAATTTTCATCCAAATATACCTATTTTCATCTAACAATAATATTTCCATCTAATAATACTATTTTTATCTGATTTTATCTATTTTTATCTAAAAATACTATTTTTTATCTATTTATATATATTTTTATCTACTTGTATCTATTTTTATCCAATAGTATCATTTTCATCTAATAGTGTTGTTTTCATCTAGCTATTTTGTTCTATCTAATTTCTTTCATCCAGCTATTCTATTTATTTCTTTCTTTCTTTTTCTTATTTTATTTTTATATTATTTTTTTTAAGTTAAATTAAATAGTAATCATTGTTTAGAAGGCATTATCTAAAGAGTTGAAACCACAACCACTTGATTAACTAATCAACCATTAAAGTAATCACATAATTAATCTCTACTACCTTTTAAACTTGTTGTATAGTTATCTTTCCTCTTAAAGTGGTTACATAAGAAATTTACCTTCACATCTTTAACCTAGGCCTCCACAATTAAATGGTGCTCTTGTATTAAGCAAGATTGTATGAAATCTAAGCCTATTAGGTTGCTCAAGGATTAAACAGTAGTATCCATATTAAGATGTAGGTCTACCAGATTCAAAATCATCACTTGACTTCATTATTGCTAATAAGGGTCAAGTCGAAGTCTGACTGGCAATATAAGAGAAAATATTTTTGTTTGATGGTAAAATACTAAACAAAATTATATATATGTGAATTAGTGCAATGGAATAACCATTAATTAATAGCCTATTATGTCAAACATTAAGATTTCAAATACACATAGTACCTACAATTTCCATTAGAATGCATCAGATTCTTCTTATATTCTATAACAGGGAAAATATTGCTTCTATTGATATTCTAAGTCAATTTCAAAGGATAACTTGAAGAAGCTCAAAAGCTCAACAAAAAATGAAGAATGACAATTTTATTGATTATATAAAATTTTCTATAAATTTTCATATTGATAAAGCTCAAATTTATACACATTTCTTTTAAAATTTTGGCATGTATTATATTCAATATTATAATATATAATTTAAATAAAATAATGTCTATAGAATACAAAAGGTTATTATTTGTTTAGATATTGGAATTTCTACTATATCAATTATGAATGTCATTGAAAAATATGATACAATCAAATAAATAGATTTATTTTGAAATATGGTCCCTTTTATGAGAAAAAGTTACATGCATAAATTGTTTGATTTTTTAATATCTTATATAAATGTTCAATCTAACATGGCCAAGAATACAAAACTATTGTTATTTTGAAGGAGGTAGACACCATCTTTTCTTACAAACTACAATATTTATAGAAGCCTTATCAATCATAATACATCATAATTGTTGTAATGAAGAGAGCTTAAATAATGATAACTTTGAATTCAAAACCAAACTTGAAATTAAATAATCTAAATTTTATATCAATTATAATAAAATATATAAATATATATTTTATTATTATAAATTTATTTTTCTAAAAAAATTATATTCTTCTAATTTCAAAAGAATTCAATCCATGATCTAATACTATATAGATAGATGAATGTCAACCATGATCAACAATACTAATACAAAATTCTACTTCTTTTTTTTACTATTAGAGTGGTACTCACATTACACTTTGTATTTTACAACTTGTTATTGTATAGTTACCACAATAATACTATAAATTGTAATATATAATAATTACTCTTTAAAAACATCTGTATTTGGAGATATCTACAATGAAAAAATATTTCACATTTATTCACAAAATTTAAGTAAAAATCTTAAAATAATATTATTTCAAATATATTTTTAAAAATTATATAAAATAATTATAGTTTCATAAGATTTAGATAATATATGACTATATTGAATACCTTGCAGACATAGAATTGAATAGAATTACATAAAGTTTAAAATTGACTTAGTATAACTTGTCAAATCAATTTTATACAACTATATAAAATTTGCATAAATTCTTTGAAATTTGGTCTCCAAGGCTAGACACAATTTAGGTATTTCATGTTTATATCCAAAATAAATTGTATATATTTTACATAAATTTTAATCAATGATGAACTTAAAATTTGATTTTATACGAACCAAAAAAAGATTTTTTTTTCATCATAAAGTATATAATGGAATTAAGTCAAAGAAGAATCCACTTTCTTTCTATAATTAAAAAAACTATGTAATTGATCTAATGCGTAAGAAATGCTTTATAAATGATAGTTATATATTAGTTACAATAGAAAACCGGGTCCCAATGTTCTATTGTAGATATGGTGCATGCTTATCTACCTAAGACTAGAGTATTTAAAACCAACAGGTTAAGAATTTTCATCTTTTTTTTTTTGTAGTGTTATCTTGAGAATGAAGAGTTTTCCTTACTAGAAAATAAGGTCCATGAAGAAAATACATTTTTTCAAAAAAAAATCTCTCACTATTGAAGTTTACACAAATTTTCAAAACAAAAGTTCTTCAAATCCATAATTAACATATAAATTTCTCCATATCCAAATCATGCAAGATAAATATCTCCCTATAAAAGCATCTAAATCCACCACACATTTTATTTCAATGTTCAACATCCCATTGATTGGTTTGAATCTTATTAAAATAATGAAGTAGGTAGTTTTGGGTTCCAAGAAAGATAACTCTAAGAATAGTCTACAAATTGGTTATGGGGTATGTAATTGATTTTAGAGCGTTATAAGAAATGTAACTACTATGCAACTGAACAAAAGCACATTCAAATTGTTTTGGACTTAAACCTAATATTTGGTTTCTTTCATCCTACTCAAACACTATAACTTACTAGTTGCCACAACATCTGAAAAGCTCTGCATAATAGTCCCTTTTACACTGTTCAGCACAACTAAAATATTATTTTTTTCTAACATTTCATGAACCATTTCCAAAATTTGGTTATATTTTTAAAATATTTTTAAAAACTCAGTTTATTATTTGGTTGAGATTACTAATGAATTGATTCACGTTACAAAAAGAATTACAATGATTGCTAGCTATTTTGCTATGAGTAATGGACAATAGTGAAGGGAGAGTTTTTGTTAACTATTTTTTATAATTAGATTGAGACACCAATCCATCTGGATATTATACAAGCATCATTTAGAAAACACCCAATTGTCACAAACTTCATTCAGATTATGGATGGCAACCAAGAACTATGAT
Source organism: Physcomitrellopsis africana (assembly GCA_036785485.1). Taxonomy (NCBI): domain Eukaryota; kingdom Viridiplantae; phylum Streptophyta; class Bryopsida; order Funariales; family Funariaceae; genus Physcomitrellopsis; species Physcomitrellopsis africana. The sequence goes on along the minus strand of JAWRVF010001432.1, from coordinate 31,471 downwards.
TGAAATGTTGAATAAATCTAATTTTAAAATAAAATATAAAATATATGTGACACACACCAAAATAAAAATTACATTTGATATTATAAATTGGAATTTTTTTATTGTACAAAGACGTTTTTGTTCTATCTAAATCTTTTCAATAACTCTTGAAATTGAATACTTTATTGCTATTGTAATGTCTACACCTATTGGTATGAGGTACTAATGCTTTTAATTTAATAAAACATGGGGTTTTCATCAACCGTGATGTTTTTTTAGCTTGTAATTCACACAGAAGTGCTATGATTTTTTTCAATTACTTCAAAAATGTACAACATTTCAAGTTTAACTATTTGTACTATTTGGCTTATACTATTTGGCTAATTTGTAGTGTACATATTTTTATCCATTAAGATTTACAAAAATTCAGTTTATCTTACTTATATTAATGAAGATTATTGTGAAATGTGAACCACAATTTTACAATTATGTTTTATGGCCAATTCTTGTAACTTAATTCTTTCAGCATCTTTAAATCCCAAAGCCTCTAAGAATCAACCTTCTTCACAATAAAAGGAACATTTAGCCATTCATTCCAGCTCTATGTAATATGGCAAAATATTGCCATATTGCTACCAAAATTTCTTAATATGAAATGTTCTGTTGCAATGATCCCTCCTATTTAAGGTCTTCTTTTCCACATGGACCTTTAATCTTTTCATCTTTCACCCATTCTCACCCGTTGTGGATAATTCACTCGTTTTCACCCTATTTCAAGTGCCTTTCGCGTAATGTGCTAATCAAAACGTTACTGGAAGTCCGCTCAAAAGATAGGACATCATCATTCTGGAAATGCATACCTCGCAGAGACCTTCATGTCAAACTTGCCGAACTTACTTTTTGTCAAACTTGCCACAACGTCTGCAACCTTTCTTACAGAATTCCTCGAGAATCTTCGCTGCTGCTCCACGTTGCTCCTGCATAATTTTTCCCTGGGTCCTCATCGCTTGTTCTTCCTCACCGCCTTTGCCAGACAAATCCAGCCATTCCACTATAAGTTTCCCAAGTTGGTAAATATCTGATCCCTTTGAGTATACCTTCTTCCCATTGCGGTCTCCCAACGTTCTCGCATCCCAACTTCGTAATTAATCCCATTTTTCTTCGTCGCGTTCAGCAGCTTCCAAGTCTATGAGCACCCACTTCATTCCCCCTGGACATTAACTTTGATAGAATTCTCCCGTCTTACATCCCTGTGGGTGTAGCCTTGTTGGTGCAAATCCGCAAGGCCACGTAATATGTCATGAGTGGCATTTCCCAAATCCTTCAAATCATCAGGCCGATAGTTCGGGTCACCAACAGATTGCAGCACCAACACTGTGCTGGCCGTCCTTTCTTGGATGCTCAAAAGCTGGATGAGGTAACTGGATGAGGAAATTGAATCATACAGCGCTTTCACCTTGTCTACCTCCAATGGTGGTTTTATCGTTTTGATCACCTCGTAAGGACACACTACAACTTGTCCGCAATTACTACGAGGAATTGGCTTATATAAACAAATAGGGGGAAATTCAGTAAGTTTTTCCTGTAACTTCTGTAGCAGACAGTGCATCCGAACGGTGCTACGTAGGAACAAGGCTACACCACGGGGCGTCGACAAGTCGTACTCTAAGAGAGGATCAACAATGATTTTCTCGCCATCTGGAGAGAGCTTAAGCCACATGAATGATGCCCCGCCGCAGCACCCTCCAATAACATACGGGAGTGCACCATAGTACAATGGGCTCCAAACCTTTAACTTCTCCGCATTCTCATTCCGGGCCATTGCCATCTCTGACGGGTCAATCTTATTCTCCCACCTCAACATGAGAACCTGTCGCACATAGGGCAAGCAATCGGGCCTGAACTTCGATATAAGTGCTGGCAGTGCAGAATTGCTTGATGTGTCGGCCGAATCCAAAATTGTCTCTAAGTTTCGTAACGCACAGCCTGCCGGAGCAATCTTGTTCAAAACTGATAAGAAGTGTCCTGTGAGAAAAAAGAGTTGATGTGAGCTTGTGGCCTCATTGGGTGGATGTTTGAAATCAAACTGGAACGCAGTTTCGACAACGGCCACAATCGACATGTCCTCTTCCTCTTCCGTACTGCAGGTTATGCAGGTTAACACCAAGAGTAGAGTGAGTATTCCCTGAAACTGGGAGCTGTACTGTTGTCTTGGACAGGAATTCCTTGATGTCGACGACACTTCGCGGAAGCTCACCATGGTCTTCTAACAGTGCCTTGAAATAATTCAATTTAGCCACCAATGGCTTCTTCTTCTTTAAAGGTGGCGCTTCATTCAAACACACAAGGTGCACAAACCCTCAGAAATACGCACTATAATTCCACCAAGAAGAAGATCATCATCATCATCATCATCATCAAGAAGACATACCATCTTTAAGGAGATAACGAAGAGCTGCGTTCACAGCGACATCGTCATCATCAAATAGAGCACACCGATAGTCCTGGGATTTGTCGAGCAACTTCGCCGTGATGACTCCCCTCTCCTCGCCAAAGGGAAGAAGTGGATAATGCATTAAGTGTTAGGACAAGTGATTTCACCTGAAGTATCAGCCTTGAGCAGCAGCAGTTCCTTTACCCGCAGTCGATCCTCCTTTTGCCGCAGTTGCTCCTCCTTTCTCCGCCAATAAGCAACATCGGCCTCTGTGGCAGCCTTCGTCAGTTGTGCTTCCACATCATCAATCTGTTGCTCTACTTTCCTGATCTCTTGCTTCACCTCTTCAATTTCGGTATCCATTGTCTTAAAATGCGCATAACCCTTTCAGCACGCCTATGCTACCTACGTGACCACCTCCTGTAACATGCAACCTCAGCAGCAATTCATCAGAACGCTGTCACACGTAAGCGCGAGCAGTGCTCGAAATGCATATAAAACTCCGCACACAAAACTCCGCTCAGCCAAAACAAACCCCGGCAGAGACAACAAGCAGGAAGAGTGAAATCAGCTGCCAAACCACAATCAAAGCTCACGGCGGGCACGACAGCCACTTCTAAGCCCTCCCGAATCATGCCTCAACTAATACTCCAATAACATAAATAATCACCCTGACATTCACCATAGAGACTCGAAATACACCGCAGAAACACGAAACATGGACGGGCGGCAGACCCCGGCCAAGAAATCAACGTCACCTGGAAAAGCAAACCGGCGCTGAAATTGCAAGAGGAAAAGACACTGGACAAAATGAACTTCAGTTCATCGCCCATCACAAAAACTGGGTACAAGTACAACCAAACGCTGGATCAGAACATTAATCCAGTAAACCCTAACCTCGATGCCACCCCACCACCCCCGGGCGCAGTGACGCAGTGCAAACTCCGGACGCCGAGTCAGACGACGTCCTGGCAGTTGCAAGTGCGGTACAGTCTGACGACGAGTTACAACTCAAATGAGTCGGATACTTACCAGAGAGATGAAGCACCTTGAGTATGGACGAAATCTCAGGTACTCCAAAACCGCAACCAAGCCCGCACGAACTCCTCACCAAACACAGCACCGACGACGACCAAAAACCCCAGAAACCGCAACTCCCAAATTCCAACCACCTCCAACAAATCCGCAACCGCTCACGCCTCAAACTCCCAACCCACCAAGCCCCTGCTCTTCCAAGACGCCCTGTTCCACACCATCCATTCACCTCGAGATGAGGAGGTTGTCAAGTGGAACTCCTCAAGATATCACTTCCGTACAAAGATAACGCTAAGAACAAACTCAAACTCCATTCTACCTTCACAAAATCCAACTGACACACAAAGACGCATCCGTCGTGCACGCATCGAGCACAAACACAAGCACGGAAGGTTATCTTTCACGACCAAAAACTTACAAGAAATACGCAAAAGATGAACCGAAAATCTTTCAAAGACCTTGACAAAACTTGACTCAGGCGCATGCGCTCTCGCGGCACATCAGAACACAAAGAAAACGGAGACAACACAAACCAACACAACATTCCAAAGCCAACCCCTCACCTGAATACCAACCCACCGCCAACACCAAACCCTAAACCCACCGTGAATCATTGACGGCCCTAATCGCAAAATCTCCTCTCCTCTCGGCGACCCCGAATAGGCAAGCAGCCTACCGAATAGGTCAAAAGCATACCTTGCCGTTCACAGAACGATCCACACGTCAAGGATGCCGCATCCCGATTACATCGCAGTGTCCGCAGTGCGAAAGAGAGTGTTCTAAAGACAACACAAGATGCTTCAACTTCCGCAATTCACCCTCAAATCCCTGGAGGGCGATGCAAACCATATAAAGTATGAAGACAATATCCAAAAGAATATATCCATAATGAGAAGAGAGCTTGTCAAGATTCAAAGATGTAATTAAACACCACCTCCTAAACCGTGCAACCCAATGGACAAAACAGCCCGTCTCATTCTTCAAATGTCGCTTGGATGGCCGACATATGTGAGTCATCCAATTCAAGACTCACTTAGCATTTATATTATAATTTAGGTGAAAGTATAATGATTAATATTTATGAATGAGCTCATTTTGGCTTTAAGTATAAGAAATGTATTAGTTTGAAAGTTGAATCATTATTACTGGAAGTGAGTTCCAAGCAAATACAAGAAGTTATTATTTGATATTTAGAAGATCAAGTAGATGATGAAGATTATTGAAGACCAAGTCGAAGTTGAAGTCCATTTTAAGATCAAGTTGAAGATAATCTAAAAAAAAATAAAGGCTTCAAAATAAAGATCATGTAGACAATTAATAAATGATTAATAGGAGTAGGGTCAAGTAATAGGATGAAAAGGCATGGTACGAAAGTAAGATCAGTCCTACTTGGTTAAGTTAAGTTATCTTAGGATAAAAGGATTTGGAGGCAAGTTAGGGCAAGGCTCTAGGAAGGTGGTTTGGTTTTGGCTGCCGCTTTTTTTCTCATTTTTTCTTTTACACCTTGGTGTTGGATTCTCCTCCCTCTCTTGACTTTCTTTTAAAACTCCCTCTTAGATCTTCTTTCCTTCTCTTAGAAATATTGATAGTAATAATCATGTGTAAAAATATATATATATATATATATATATATATATAAAGAATTATTAAATAAAGAGTTCAAAAATTCTTGATTCAAAAGAATGTGGTATTGGTTGTGGGTTGCATGTTAGTTGAGAACTATGGCCAATTTAACTTGAAGTTTGAATAGTAGAGAGTGGATCTTGAGTTTTAAGTGGCAGATTTTGATCTTAGAGTGGTGGATTTTGAACTTGAAATAGTAGATTCTTGAGCTTGGAATGGTGGATTTTTAGTTTGGAATGACATTCTAAAGCTCATCTAAAGCTTGAAGTCCTAGATCTAATATGTGGATGGTGTATCTCAAGGTTGAGAAGATAAGAATTTTCTTTCCGTAAAATTTGAATAGTATAGTTGTGTCACGGACATATACATAGTTACCTATATAATTAAGTAGAACTAGATAAAAGTAGGTAAAAGTAGGTTAATTCTATAATATCTTCTAAAGAAACTTCGTGGAAGCTTCATAGATGCTGCTTTGACCGTATAGGTATCCATAGTTGATTTCTTGGTTAGAAATTTGGTCAACAAGTTAATCCATGTGCCACACATGTTAATAGCTTGTTCTTCAAGCTAACTATGTGGCGCACATGTAAAAAACTTGCCTTGCAAGCTAAGGCAAGTGGCCTTCAAAGTCAACACATATTGGAGGTCCTATAGAACATCGCCACGTAGCTTCTAGTTAGATAGTATATATAGAGACAAGAGTGAAGCCTTCTTCACTCTTGTCAACTCCTTTCTTGCTTCTAATCTAGTTTCAAGAGTCTCTAGTTGTCTTGTCTTTTGGCAATAGCCATTCCAGTTTCTATTGAATACATATTTTCTTATTTCTATTTTATAAGAGAAGTCTCACTTGTCCATTTGATTTCATCGAGTTCTTGTCCTTGACAGTTTGACAAGAGTGAAGATTTATTGTTCTTGTTTTGTGTTAGAAGTGAGTGGATTATCCCACTTCTATTCTTTGTATTTGAAGGTTGCGGACTACCCACCTTTGAATTGACTCTATTTGCTTTCTAACCTTGATTTTTTCCTAAAAGAGAGTGGATCACCCCTCTTTGTGGAAGATTTTTGTTTGATATTAGAGGTTGCGGATTACCCTCCTCTAATCCAAATTATAGATTTGCGAAGTTGTCTAAGATGGAAGGAAAAATCATGGATGCTACACTTACCGGAAGCGAGAATAGATTTGCAACTATTGCAGATCTTCAGGAGCTTGTCAACACTCTTAGAGTGGAAATTTCACGAATCACCAATGGTAATCATGGAAGCGCTATTCCAACACCTATGGAAGAAGTCCAGAGCTTACGCCAAGAAGTTGTACAACTGAGAGAAGCAAGTAGATCAGCCTCCCAATCGAATCCAAGAAATCTTGCTTCTTTAAACGTTAAAGAGGTAAAGATTAGTATGCCCGAGAAATTTGATGCAACAAGATGAAAATTTCGAGGATTTTTGCAACAAGTCAAGCTTTATTTAAGGTTACACCCTTTCCAATATCTTGATGGATTTATCCAAATTGAATTCATAGGTGCACTTCTATCTGGAAGTGCCCTTTCTTGGTTTGCACCTTTGATGGAAAAAGATTTAAGACTTCTTTACAATCTGAATTCATTCCTTGAAGTGTTTATGGCTACATTTGGAGAAAGCGACCAAGAGAGGGTAGCAGAGACCAAGCTCTTATCTTTACGTCAAGGATCACGGTCAGCTACAACATATGTTGCTGAATTTCAAAATCTTGCTTGTGATGTAGAGTGGAATGACAAAGCCCTTATCAACCAATTTCGTTATGGATTGAAGAATAACATCAACGATTTGTTACTAACAATGCCAAAAGCTGAATCTTTGGAGCAATTTGTTGCTTAAGTGATTGTATGTGACAATCAATTATTTAAAAGGCGCCAGGAACATAAATTCAGTTGGAGAGAAACAAGTCAATTGATGACAGCAACTTCTAAGTTTTCAAAAACTTACTTGGTTAAACCAAAACCAATGCAAATTAATGCGGTACGCTTTAAACCTTTCACTGAGCAGGAAAAAATTCGATGTTGTCAAGAGGGTTTGTGCTTATATTGTGGAGAATCTAAACACACTGCTCAATATTGTCCAAAGAAGCAACGCAATCACAAAATGAGAAGTATGGCTGCTAGAGAAGACACTGTGTCGAAAAACAAATTTCTCCAGCTACAATAGGGACTGTGCAGTTGGAATCCTGTGCAACATCTTGTAAAGGTCCTATTCTCTCCTCAAACCCCTCATCTTGTTTTACAATAGAAGTATCATTAGGACCTAAAAATCACAAAGTCTTTGCTTTATTAGATTCAAGAGCCTCAGCCTGTTTCATAGACGAAGACTTTGTCAAAAAACAAGAAATAGTTTTAATCAAGAAAACTAAACCTGTGCACGTAGAAGTCATAGATGGTCGTTTGTTATCTTCTGGAGATGTCACCGATGAGACTGTTCTTTTAGATGTAGCAATTAAGGGACATATTAGTGTAGTAATATTTAATGTGATTAGATCCCCTTCAAATCCGATTATTTTAGGATTATCGTGGTTAGAAAAGTATAATCTTCAAATAGATTGGATTTCTTGTAACCTCGACTTTTTTTGTAGTTCAATCCAAGAATCCAGTAGTCAAGTAGAAATACATAAGTCTAATATATCCAAACCCTTACTAATAGGTGCGAAAGCTTTTATACATGCTGCAAAAAAAGGACCATCTTTTGTTATATATGCCACACCTATTTCGGATACTGAGAAGACTACAAGTAATATTCCTAACCAATATCAAGATTTTCAAGATGTTTTTGAAAAGAAAAACACAGATATTCTTCTACAGCATCGACCTTATGATTGCTCAATCGACCTTCAAGCAGGAGCTCAACCACCATTTGGACTAATCTATAGTTTATCGCAGAACAAGATGACTGCATTGAAGGAATATATTGACGAGAACTTGGCTAAGAACTTCATACGCCATTCAAAATCTCTAGTAGAAGCTCCTATCTTATTTGTAAATAAAAAAGACGGATCCTTACGGATGTGCGTAGATTATCGAGGGCTTAATAAGATTACTATCAAGAACAGGTATCTTTTAACTCTGATTTCAGGACTTCTTGATCAACTCAGCCAAGCAAAGATCTATACAAAAATAGATCTACGAGGAGCATATAATTTGGTCCGCATCAAAGAAGGTGACAAATGGAAGACTGCATTTTGAACTAGGTATGGACATTTTGAATATAATGTCATGCCGTTTGGACTCACAAATGTACCAACTGCTTTTCAATATCTTATGAATGACGTTTTTCATGAATTTCTTGATGATTTTGTTGTCTGCTATTTAGACGACATTCTAATCTACTCTAAGAACGTAGAAGAACATGAATTTCATGTTTGTCGTGTGTTACAAAAACTTAGAGATACAGGATTATACGCCAAGATGGAAAAGTGTGTATTTCACACTACTCAAGTTGACTTCCTAGGATACATCATTTCTAATAACGGCTTAATGATGGATCTTAAGAAAGTTCAGACAATTATGGACTAGAAAATTCCAAGGACAGTAAGAGATGTACAGTGTTTTTTGGGATTTGCCAATTATTATCGGATCTTCATTAAGAATTTTTCTCAAGTTGCAGCTCCATTGACACGTTTAACTTGTAAAGAAAAACTTGAGTGGAGCAAGGAAGCAGAAGCATCATTTGAAGCTTTGAAGACAACTTTTACTTCTGCACCAATCTTGTATTGCGTCGACTTTTCTAAAGCATTCTTTATGGAAACATATGCATTAGATTTTGCATTGGGTGTCGTATTGTCACAAATGGGAACAGATGACAAACTTCATCCAATAACTTTTCATTCAAGAAAGTTTTCAGCAGCCGAGATTAATTATGAGATCCATGACAAAGAACTTCTTGTATATCCTTGTTCAAGATATTGAAGGTGGATATAAAACTATCTTCAACCTTCCATCCTCAAATAGATGGTCAAACGGAACGAGTGAACCAAGTCTTGGAGCAATATTTGAGATGTACCATCAATTACCATCAAGATGATTGGACAACTCTTTTGCCATTGGCAGAGTTTGCTTATAATAATTTGGTACATTCTTCTACTCAACAAACATCTTTCTTTGCCAATTATGGTTATCACCCACGACTTGATATTTTTGACTTTTCAAAAGCTGATAATCCCGCGGCAAAAGATTTGGCAAATCAGTTGGCAGAGCTACATGCAACAATGAAGATGCGATTAAAAGAAGCTCAGGAACGACAAAAGACCAATGCAAATGTCTATTGCAAGCAACAACCTCAATTCCATGTCGGTGTTAAGGTATGGCTACTTCGTCAAAATATCAAGACTATTCGTCCTTGTGATAAGTTGGACTATCATAGGCTTGGACCATTCTCAATTTGTGAATAAGTCAATCCAGTCGCTTATCAATTAAAGCTATCGGAGTCTATGAAGATTCATCCTGTATTCCACGTGTCTCTACTTGAGCCATATAAGACAACAAATATACAAGGAAGAAAACAAATGCCACCGCCTCCTATAGAAGTGGATAACAATGAAGAATTTGAGGTGGAAGAAGTCTTAGATTCGAGGCGGCGTCGAAACAGGTTGGAATATCTTATTCATTGGCGCGGATACAATATTAGTGAGCGCACATGGGAATTGGCAAAGAATCTTGCAAATGCAGCAAGGAAGGTGGAGACCTTTCATCAACGACATCTATCAAAATCAAGATGAAGATCTTTCCTATAAAAGAAACAAGATCTAGGCAAGATAACATTCAACTTTCTAACCTTGTTTGTAACTTCTTTATATTTGTGGCGCTGAGGAAATGGAGAACCAACAACCAGCGGATTTGACTCAAGAGCTTTCATTTGCTGACTTGTCGGATGAGATGTTGCGATTGTCACAACCTTCAAGACGACGCAACCAAGATGAAGATCTTCAAGAACAACATGTTTTTCTTCGAATAGATGGCGAAATACAACGTGTTTGGTATCACGACCTTGGAAGAGACTCTCGATGTTTGGTGATTTTATTGGAGGTAGGAACAACTCCTGATGGTATTCCAAACGTGTTATTTGAAGGAAGTTATGAAGGTCACAACAATGATCAAATAACAGGGTGGTCTTCCCACCCCGGAAGGAGACATTATCAATGGCTGAGAGGACCCATTAATTACCTTTGAAGAGAACAAAGATCAGAATATGTAGCAAATACAATCCGGCGCATCTTAGACTTCCTCAACATCTAACCACCGCTCCTTGTGGAACTCGTGCCTAAAAGGAGGGGTAATGTCATGGACATACATGTAGTTATCTATATAATTAAGTAGAACTAGGTAAAATTAGGTAAAAATAGATTAATTCTATAATATCTTCTAGAAAAACTTCTTGGAAGCTTCATAGATACTGCTTTGACTGTATAGGTATCCATAGTTGATTTCTTGGTTAGAAACTTGGTCAACAAGTTAATCCATGTGCCACACATGTTAATAGCTTGTTCTTCAAGCTAACTATGTGGCGCACATATAAAAAACTTGCCTTGCAAGCTAAGGCAAGTGGCCTTCAAAGTCAACACATATTGTAGGTCCTATAGAACATCACCACGTAGCTTCTAGTTAGATAGTATATATAGAGACAAGAGTGAAGTCTTCTTCACTCTTGTCAACTCCTTTCTTACTTCTAATCTAATTTCAAGAGTCTCTAGTTGTCTTGTCTTTTAGCAATAGCCATTCCAGTTTCTATTGAATACATATTTTCTTATTTCTATTTTATAAGAGAAGTCTCACTTATCCATTTGATTTCATCGAGTTCTTATCCTTGACAAGTTGATAGCTACAACTAAAAAGTTCTAGTTAGTAGAAAAATCTTATTCAAATCTTAGTATCATATTTTGTTTATGTAACCATCTTCATTATTTTTCAAAGGATATGAGGCATATCTCAATTTGATCTTACAATGAATGACGTATGAATTTTTGAAATTAAATCACATCTTAGGATTTGAATTTGAGAATGTAATAAGCTGCAGCCAATTGGGCTAATCAATTGATGAGACTTGTAGGAATGCTTGGCTTAATATTTTATTCATATAACTTAGGTTGTAAGCTTTTCATCACCTTTTAAAATGCCTTAATCCAATCTATAATGAAGAAATTATGAATTCTTGAAGTTAAAATATCTTAAAAAAGATTACTTAGGAAAATTCAATGGCCATTGTCAAAGTTAAAGCATGACTTATAGATATAGATGAACTTTTAGAAATAGATGAATTTTATTAAATGGATGATTATATAGATATAAATTAATTTTAAAAAAATATTAATTAATGAATGATAAATATGAAATGTGATTGGATGAGAAAGTCAAGGATGGATAGTAAAATGATTAATAAAACTTGAATAATATTTTAAGATACTAAAAGATTATTACTTAGAGGTGTTAAGATTTCCAACCTACTACTGACCAACTTGTAGTGGCTCTCTTATAAAGGAGTAGTAATTATCACCGTATATGATGTCACTCCTTCTTGTTGAAGGCTGTCAAGTCTATAACTTTACTAACCTTATTGTTGGCACTATCCTTGAGTGCACTGTGATAGTGCCCTAACTTGACTTTAGGATTTGAGCCATTAGGCTATTCAAATATTTTTTCTAAGCTTGTATGTTTGTTTGCCAAATTATCCCTCTTTCATTATTAAACAATTCTTGAGTTGAGGGGTTGAAAGTACTTGTCTTAATTTATTCAAGGTCAAGGAATCAATAGGATTTTAATTTGTTGATATTGAAAATTACTAGGACTAGCTCTATATGCTTATCAACAACTAAGTGTGTTGTATTGTTTGGTATTAATTGATAAATTTTTTCCTTGAAAATCCATTCAAATTATATGATTACTAATGAAAATTGATTAATCTTTTATTCTCTAGTCACACTTGATTTAGTCATTCAATCAAGTATTCATAAAAGATAGATTAGTCAACTTTCACAATTTATCTTCTAAATACTATCCATAATCAAATCTCTTTAGTGGATCAACTCTATTAAATCAAATTAATTTTTTAATCAATACTTCTTTTGACTAACTTACCAACTACTTTGAGTTAAATGATATGGATATTGGTCAACGAATAATTCACTAGACTTCAATTTTGTCAATCAATCCTTAAATTTATTTACTCATACAAACAAAACAATCAAATATAAGTTTTTTTAACAACTAAAGAATTCGTTTTGAGAGTAAAATCCACCTTTTGATCTAAATTATAAGATGGCCTCAATTAAGAGTTGCTTATAAATTGTGGTGTAAAATATAAGGAGCAATAAACAACAACTAAAGAGAAGAATAACACAAAATAAATAAACTATGTATAATTAAATAATTATACCCTATAAAATTAATTATAATATATTCATTGGATTTTTATTCAATAAAATATATATATATATATATTTTAAAATTAAATTTTTAATTATTTCTAAAAAAGTAAAAAATATATAAATCCAAATTATTATAAATAAATTATGATAGTTTAAAGATAGAAGATAAATAATAAAAAAATTGAATGAATAATATTTATCTCAAGAATAACTTATTTAAAAGATCATAGATTCAAACATCACCAAGGCTTATAAGTAGTGTATAAGGGTGTCTTAGAGAGGCCATGAGGCCTTATTCTCCTACCTACATCCAAGGTGCCACAACCCATATGGGACTTATGTATTTCTTTTCTTATAAGGACTACATTAGCTGTTGATCGTCCTATTTTTTATTAGTAGAACTAATACTTTTATATTTTTGACTTCACCATGGTATTCAAAAACATCCAATTAGCCTAAGAACCTTGTATGGCCTTCAAATCTTGCTCCATTTCTTCATAATAGCTCCGAAGGTGGTAAAACTCATTTTTACCAAAGTCTTCAAAATTGCTCTAAAAATTCCTAAAAAATTCTAAATAAATTCTAATTATATTTTAAACTTTTTTTGTAATATTTTAAAGATAATAATATCAATTTAAAACTATTTTATTCTACCTTGGTGATTTTTTATAATAGAAAAATCAATTTAAATCAATTAAAATTCTATTTTTTATATAAATAACTAAAAAGATATGAGATTTATTTCTTATGCTTCTTCTATCCACTAAATAACATATCTATGTTTCTAATAAGTGGTACATGTAGATAGAAGGCTAATATAGATATTGGTTTCAATAATTAAATACTGATTTTTTCAATTAAAAAAAAATACTAAATCATCAAAGATAATTGTCTCTAGGACTTATTAAGACTCTAATTTTATAATTTTTTTTTAATAAGACTCTTGTAACTTATAAAATATTCTAAATTCTAATGAATACTTAAATAATCAAATAAAATCTCTAATTTTGATATTTTGATATTCAAATAACTTAAAATTATAATTTTAATTAGTCTATTAATTAAAATTGATTAGCAGGACTTTTATATGGCCACTATCTAAGATTATTTATGAAAATAGAAAAAATCCTACTCTTGCCTTTGACATGATTTATAAAAAAAATGATAGAAAAATTTGAAAAAATATGAAGAATATATAAAGTTGATATTATAAAAGCTAAAAGATATGAGACTAGAAAAATATATATTTGAAAAAAATAAAAGAATTGAGATAAAAATAAGAAGTAAAAGATAAATAGTAAAAAATAAAATATAAAAGATTAAAATTAAAATAACAAGTAAAAAGATAAAAGATAAAAGGTAAAAATATAAAATATAAAAAAATAAAAGTTAAAAGTATAAACTTTAATTGGTAGTAAAAATAAAACAGAAAAATAAAAAATACAATGAAAAATTTTCAAGTAAAAATAAAAAAATAAAAAAGTAAGATAATGAAGGTAAATAAGTTCAATAAGTATTTAATAACAAGTATTAAGATTATTCAATAAGGTGATAGAAGGAAATCACAAGAAACTATGAAAAAAAATGAAAACATAACCGAGTGATGCTTCAAATCTAAGGAATCAGCCCCCCTTTACTAAAATAGCTGCTATTGTCTTGTCCTTGATTAGATTCAAGTGCGCTTAGACTTCTAAAAAAGTTCATTTCAAGCTCTATTACCATTCAAAAATTTAGCTTCAAACTCACTTTGATTTGGAAGATATTGCTCTTCAAAAATTGGTGTTTTGAATTTTTCTAATAGCAGACCTTCCTTTACTTAAATGGCTGCCACTGCCTTGTCCTAAATTGTCCATAAATAAGCCTTAGCTTCTCCAAAACCAAACTTTAAAGCACTTCTTTTCCAACAAGATTTATCTTCAAATTCTTCTTGATGCTCTAGATCTTGTCCTCCAAAATCATAACTCTAAGCTGAAGGGGCAGCAAATACCCTATCACTAAAATAGCCACCACTACCTTGTCCTTGATTACTTGCAAACAAATCTTAGCTTTTTAAAAACTAGACTTCAAAATGCTTCTTCTCCAATAAATTTTACTTTCAAACTCTTCTTAATACTCTAGATCTTGTCCTCCAAAGTCACAACTCCAAGTCAAAGGGGTAGTAGACACCCTATCACTAAAATGGCCGCCATTACCTCATCCTTGATTTAAATGGCATGTGCAGGAGGTCTATAGAAAGCAAACAAAAAATCCTACCACCTCTTGAAAATTCAAGTCCTAACTCTACTCTTACTAGAAGTTATGTATGAATGAAAGACAACCCAACTTAAAAAAGAAGTATCCACACTTCAAGGAGAAATTTTTCAAAGGCTTTGCCACCAAAAGATAAAAAAGAGCAAGAGTGGCCACCCAAGCCGCTTTTAACCAAGAGCAAGGTGGCCTACAAGTGGCAGCTACATCCCCACTCTTAAACTACAAATCCCTAATCAAGATCAAAGGCACTAAATGTCCTTAAGCCTAAGTCTAATTTTAAGGTTGGATTTGCCTATAACTAAGAATAAATTATCTTTTTAGCAAAACTAACAACATCAATGTATTTTAAATAAAATTTTATCTTGAGATTGACTATTTATATATCCAAATCTAAGTTCAAAAGTATAATTCTAATCAATTTATTAATTATAATTTTTGATTATTGTAATTTTATTAAAATACTTTAAGAAACTTTTACTACTATCTTTTAATCTAAACTTAGATGAATAATAATAATCTAAATAAACTCATAGTATTTTCTTCAATTAGATGTATTTTAATATGGTGATTAAAATTACCAATTGCTAAACAATTTGAACTCATAACACTTAAAAATTGGTAATTTTTAAAAATTACCAAAATTCATAGAATTTTAATTTTTAAAATTCTATTGTTTTTTAATAAAAGGTTAGGCTAATATAATTGATTTTAACTCTAAATAATCATTCTATTACTAATTTTAAATAATTTATTATATTCTCATTTAATTTTTCTATTAATATATTAAATTTGCTTTTTAATATAGTAAGAACATCTATTTGGTAAGAATAATCTATTTAATAAGGGTTTTAGCCACAAATAAATACTAATTAGTCTAAATTTATCCTAATTATTGATTTTTAATTGATTTTAGATAAAAATAAAGAAGTGAGCTATTTTGATGGCTGACACCTTCACTCCCTCAAACAAGATCCATGTCCATAATGCCATTCATCCATAATGACTTCCAAGATCGAGTCTCAAATCTTCAATTAATCAAATTGCTAAATAGTTCATATGTTCACCAGCAAGAATAAATGTGTGAATAAAATTCACTCATCAATCCAAGGTATAAGGTGGTCTCAATTAAAAGTTGCTTATAAATTGTAATATAAAATATAAGGAGCAATATATAACATTAAAAGAAAAGAACAATACAAAACAAATAAAATATGTGTAATTGAATAATTGCATACTAGAAAACTAGTCATAGTCTGTTCACTAGATTTTCATCTAATAAAAAATAAAAGTAAAAAAATAAAAGTTATATTTTTAATTAGGTAATTCTTTTATAGTTCTAATGATATAAAAAAACATATAAATCCAAGTTATTATGAATAAGTTATGATAATTTAAAGATAAAAGGTAAAAAATTAAAAAATTAAGTGAATAATTTTTACGTTAAGGATAACTTGCTTAAGAGATGAAGAGTTCAAACCTCACCAAGGCTTACAAGTAGTATATAAGGGTGTCCTAGAGAGGCCACAAAGCCTTAGTTTTATCCTCCTACCTACATCTAAGGTGCCACAATCCATATGGGACTTGTGCACCTCCCTTCTTATAAGGACTACACTAGCTACTGGTCCTTCTATTTTCTACTAGTAGAACTAATATTTTTGCATTTTTGACTTCACCATGATTTTTAAAAATACTCAATTAGCTTAGGGATCTTATATGGAATTCAAATCTTGCTCCATTTCTTCATAATGGCTCCCAAGGTGGTAAAACTCATTTTTACCAAAGTCTTCAAAATTGCTCTAAAAAATCCTAAAAAATTCTAAAAAAATTCTAAAAAAATTCTAAAAATTCCTATAATACTTCTTAAGTGATAATATAAATTTAAAACTATTTTATTCTATCTTGGTAATTTTTTATAATAATAAAATTAATTTAAATCTATTAAAAATCCTATTTTTTATAAAAATAATTAAAAAGATATGAGATTTATTTCTCATGCTTCTTCTACTTACTAAATAATATTTATATATATTTAATAAGTAGTACATAAAGATAGAAGGCTAGTATAGATATTGGTCTCAATAATTAAATACTAATTTTTACAATTAAAAAAAAAATACTAAATCAATTAAGATAATTACCTCCAAGACTTATTAAGACTCCATTTTTTCTCCACTAATACTATTTTCTATTATTTAGCATCTTTTTAAATACATCTTTACTTAATAATTATAATTTTGGAACTTAAATACATTCTTTTGTCCTAAAACAACTAGTGAGTTAATTTGATGATTCACAAAATATCAATAAAGAAATACCTACTTCTGTCATGATGCACCCGATATAGTTTATACAGCTACAATAGATAACTTTTTTTCACTAACACAGGAGTTTCTTTCTATAGAATCCATCAACAATACTTTAATTTTTGCCATAACGGGACTTTTAAAACCAATCTTCGAATCACTTCAACATCGCCCATGTCTCTCTGCTATCCTTGTAAAACCTTGCGGTCGTGCTTTGCTTGAACTCATACACCCTCAACTTTTTGGATCTTTTGCCCTCTGTATTTGATACCTTCTCTATTAATCTTTGTACTTCTATTAAAGTTGATCACTTTTAAAACCAATTTGTACCACAAGCTGCCTTCACAATTTCAAAATCCTTATCTTTTTCACCCTGATTTTCATAAGACTTTCTTCAAAATCTATCCCAACACTCATTCTTTTCTAATCTTTACTAATTCTCTTGAACTTGCATTCTTTTCTAGACTCTCTCACTTACCATCTCGTAGTACTTACACTTGCCTCCTATTCGTTTGTGTTTACCTCCTCTTTGTAAATTGTCGTAGCCACATAACTACTTCACCATCTAGTTCATCTCCTCTCTTCTTAATACTTTCACCAATCTTCCTTCCCATATAACTTGATGATCCTTGCAATTATTGTAGATCACCACACTATAGCTCCTTACACTTTCCGATGTTCCTCCTTGGCTTGCCTCATTGCAGTTCTATTCTACTATCCGCATACTAATTAGATGCATCGATACCTCTCTCTTTACAACTCTCCCTTGCTAGTGGTAAATATCTATTTTTTTTTTATATTCCAAAATACCATATCTCCAACAAATCCTCAAAATCCTCTTCTCGTAACCCTCTTTCTATTCTACTCTCAACTCTACTCCTCTTTGCTTCATGAATCCCCATCTATTCTTGCCAGTAGATGACTTCATATTATACGCGATTTCTATCAATGTTGTAGTCAACGATCCATGGGACCTATTAACAGTATCATATTATAATATATTTATATAATAAAAAATACAAATAAGGATAAATTCTATTTAATATTTAGTTGTCTTCATTCATTAAAAACTTAAGGTACTCAAGAAAATATTCATAAAAGCCTCTTAGATTAATTCTTGTTTTAATAGCTAATAGATAAAAGTCCGTTATTAAAATTTTCTTCTAGGTTGTAGAAATCGGTGTCATGAAGTAAATATATCCATATATAGAAACCTAACTTAACTATCTTTTCTTCAAAATTTTATTAAGTTCTTTCTTTCTTCTTATCAATCTAAGTTTTTATATAATTTAGGAAAAATTTCTCACTTTCTTTCTTTTCTTTAGTTAAATTTTACCTTATCTTTAATCTTAATTTTAACTTTGATCTAACCTTGAAACTTTCTTTTATTTCTTTTATCTTTTTTTCAATCTTAGATTTTAATAGATTCAAGGTTATATTTGTAGATATAAGGAGGTTTGACTTTGAGGTTGAATTTAGGATTTTACCAAGGATAAATAATAGATTTGGATGTCAATAGTCGGCTACCATTAATAGTGCTGACTTGGAGGATTAGATTTGGGGTTTTTATAACTTTAAACTATTAATTGTTGACTTGGACTTTGAAGACCTTGGCTGCAACTTCTTTGACGAGCTCGGAGGAGAAGAAGACGGGGTTTTTTGGCAAATACAGAGAGGTATTCAAAGAGAGCTTTGTCTTGGCATAAGTTAAGGTGGTAGAAACACAAGATTTGGAGCTTAGATTAGAGAGATATGCTTGTTTGAACTTAGACTACTAATATGACACCTATTGTCACTTTTCAGGGTGTATTAGAAGTTTTAAGATACTAGCAAGAAATCTAAAAATTTGTATAGAAACAAGACTTCATGCTACACATTTTACATCCAAGAATTGATAGAAATGAGTTTAAAATGAGTGAGATATGGCTAGTTAAACCCAGCAAACTAAACTGGGGTTTTAAAGAAGTTAGATAAATAGAAGGATTTGCTTTAAGCTAGAACTTGAGTTTCAAGAAGAATTTGAAGCTCATTTTTTGTGTACATATTACTTATACTATAAAGAGTCTATGTCTAAACTATGATATCAATTGAGACTTTGATTAGGGAGTAATGGCAAATTTTTTCTCAGGTATCTAGGATTTTGACATTTAAAAGTATCTGCCAAGGATTTGGTGATATCTAACGATCAGCAATGAATTCATAGCTCAAAATTTATGTGATGAGGATCGAAGGTATGAGTCATGTTTTCCCAAATTTTGAGCTTATTTGAATAGCTGGATCTTAAATTATGAATTTTCAAGTTTCAGATTGAGATTTGACTTCTAAAAGTATCTGCCAAGAATTTGGTGTTATCTAACGATTGGCAATGATTTCATAGCTCAAAAATTATGTGACGATAGTCAAAAGTATGAGATATGTTTTTCCAAATTTGGAGCTTATTTGAATGGCTAGATCTTTAATTATGAATTTTCAAGTTTCGGATTGAGATTTGACTTTTAAAAGTATTTGCCAAGAATTTAGTGATATGTAATGATCGACAATAAATTCACAGCTCAAAATTTATTTGACAAAGATCAAAAGTATGAGATATGTTTTCTTAAATTTTGAGCATATTTGAACGGCTAGATCTTCAATTATGAATTTTCAAGGTTCAGGTTGAGATTTGACTTTTAAAAGTATTTGCCAAGAATTTGGTGATATTAACAATAAATTCATAGCTCAAAAATTATGTGACAATAGCTAAAGGTATGAGATATGCTTTCTTAAATTTTGAGCTTATTTGAACAGCTAGATCTTAAATTATGAATTTTCAAGTTTCGGGTTGAGATTTGACTTCTAAAAGTATCTGCCAGGGATTTGGTGTTATCTAACGATCTGCAATGATTTCACGGCTCAAAAATTATGTGACAATAGTCAAAGGTATGAGATATGTTTTCCCAAATTTTGAACTTATTTGAACAGCTGGATCTTCAATTATGAATTTTCAAGTTTCTGGTTTGGTTTTACTTATGTAACTACTTGCTAATATTTTGATGATATTTGGTGATCGGTAATGAATTCACGGTTGAGAATTTTTGTGAAGATGACTAAAGAAGTGAACTCTATGCTTCCAAAATTTAAACTTTTATAAACGGCTAGATTTTGATTTATAAGTTTCCAAGCTTCTAGTTTGTTGATTTATTATACTCATGGTTTTGTGACTATAAAAGAAAAAATTTAAAAAGTTTGTGCATATTGGATCCAACTTGATTGTAAAGAGGGACCTTGCGTCTAACTAAAGCGGACTTTTGCCACGACACTGGTTCATGGTTTTTAAAAAAGCCATAAGCTAATGAAAATACGATAAGAGAAGTAAAAAGTTAGTATGGTAGATACCAAGGTTGATTTGAGGATAGGATTAAGTTTAAAAATCCTTAAAATAAGTTAGATTAATACCCGGGGGATGACCATGTATGAGATAGGGTCGAAATTAGACCTCCAGCCATGTAAACGACCATCAAAGGTAGGGATTTGAGACATTTGAAGACATGTGATTAAAATTAGAGAGCTAGCTTGAAGCTTATTCTAAGGACATTGTCATGTTGCAGCACATTTATATAGTGAAAGATATAGATAAGAGTAATCTATACTTAATTATCTTGATTATCTTGATTCAATAGGAGCTTAGGATACTTAAGAAAAGGTTTATGAAATCCTCTTAGACTATTTTCTTATTTTAATAGCTAAGAGATAAAAATTAGTTATTAAAGTTTTTTTCTAGGTTGTACAAATTCTATTATTACTTTTGAAAAGCCACAAATTAATAAAAGTAGAGTAAAGAAGATATGTAGTTAATATGGTTGATACTAGGATTAAATTGAGGATAGGATTAAACTTAAAAATCCTTAGAATTAGTTGATTTGATACCCAAGGAAAGACCGGATATGAGACATGGTCGAAATCAGACCTCTAGAGACAAAAATGACTACCAAAGGCATGGATTGGGGGACATTTGGAGATTGGCAATTAGAATTGAATAGTCAACTTAAAGCTTCTTCCAAAGGCATTTAGCTTATTGCTATAGGATTTTGGATGACTTGACAATTATTGTTCAAAGTCAATGTTTATATTGGTGTTTTGGATTTTATATAAGACAATGATAGCTTGCATTCTTGACTGATTCATGCAATGAGTATAGCATCTATAGTTTAAAATTTGATTTTGTTTGGATTGTTGGATGTATTAAGTATACACAAAAGTTTGTATTAATCTATTGATGCAATCAGGAGATATTTGAGCTTTGATACAAAGGATTGTTAGAAGTTGGCAGTTTAGAGTTGAATAGGGTTTCTGTGATAACTAAAGATCTATCAATTGGATCAGTGTAAATTTTGGCATGGTGATAGAAGACTTATAGATGAAGAGAACATGTGAAATCAATTATAGAGCAATTTGGAAGCTCTTGGGAGAGATTCTCTCTTGCGTTGAGAGATGAATATTTCTTAGAAGACTTTGATCGAATTACTAAGAAATCATTTTTGAAATGGATTGAGCGTCTTAACAAGAAATTGCAAGCTACGGAATTATTAAGAGAGTTTAAGAGACAATATTTTTGATTATCAAAAATAGAAAAAGTAACTTTGGAACCAAACAAAAGTTGAGTAATTTCTTCAAGTAGCAGATGGAAAATTGTAAGAAAGATTGGAGATTCTTCTTGAAGATAAAGAAGAGGATGAAGGAATGACAATAAAATGGAAGGAAGTTGAAGATGCAATGGAATTGCTGGCAAAAAAAGAAAGGAGGAAGGACATGGTTGATATTCAAAGAATGGTGCAGGTATCTAAAGCTCAAGTGCCCACTTCATGATTAATGATACCTATTGTTCAACCTTCAACTACTACATCAAAGAAAGAAGATATGGAGATAGAAGAACTTATATACGAGATGTAAAATCTTAAAATTAAATTTGCAAGGCTTGAAAAGAAGACTTCTGCAATGAATCCTAAATCTATCTTTAAGCAAGGATATGTGCAAAGATGCATCTGATGTGACGATGATTCCTATTCTCAAAAGGATTGTGGTGAGTTCAATGAATTGGTTCAACAAAGCTTTGTTTTTTGAAAAGATGGAAAAGTGGCATTAAAAGATACTAGTGATATTCTTGAAACCAACTTGGATAAGGAGTTATAATCAAAAAACATATTTTGATGATCTAAGTGACAAGGAGAAAGAAATTTTGAGTCATTATACTCAAAAGCATTGGATTAGAACAACTGCATAGGCATTAATAAAAATTAGAGATATGGATGAATCAATTGTTGCCTTGATTGACCATGGTTCAGAAATAAATCTTATGTCTAAGGATCTTTACATGAAACAAAGTGGCCAATTGATATGGAGCATGGATGGATAATACGGGCAGCTAATAATATACAAGGTGAATTATATGGTGCTTATTCAAATGTGAAAATTTCAGATTAGTGATGTTGCAATGGAGCAAAATTTCTTTGTTTAAGATGCCACAACTTATCCTCTTATATTGGGACAACAATACATTATTGCAACTCGAATGGAAATAAAAGTTCTTGATAATGGATCAACTTATGCACGGATTTGTAGTGAAGATAGAAAAAAGACAATATAAATTTTGACTGTTCCTCCAAATCATGAATGTAATCAAGACAAGTTGAGAGAAAAACCATTGCCAAGAGTTATTGAAGAATTTACGGATTTTGGAGGAATACCACTATAAAGCAAGATTATGGAGGTATAGAAAGGAAGGTACTTTTTCTAGATATATATATCTTTGATGCGGGATATATTGACATTTTTAAGAATGGAAGTATTATATATAAGAGGATTGAGGATTTAAAAAGAAATGAGAGAAAAAGATTGTGTGCTATTGAAAAAGAATTATATAGCTTAAGAATATTAGAAGATGATGAAAAGATTATTGATATTTATAAAAAAAATGGATTGGAAGATTCTTTGGAATTGATTATATCTATTGGATTAAGTGACTGTGATAAAGTTATACAAATTCATTCAATAGAAGTTTATGATATGATTGAATTGTTTCAAATATCAGAGATTATGGTTGAAATAAAATATAAGACAGTAGATAAGAAGGTGAAATGCGTTAGTGGACCTTTGCCAAAAGACTATAAAGAACAAATAGAAGAAGCATAAAAAAAAAAGAGCTTAAAGAATCCAAAAGATATTGGGCATAAATTTACTGAAGAGACTTTTGAAGAATTGAAGATTTGTTCTAATGGTTCTTCGTTGCCAAAGGAAATTGTGTGCTTCAAAGAAATATTAGCAAAATAAGATAAATCATTTGCCTTTGAATCTCTTGAAATTGGGTGTGTGGATCCAAATATTATAACTCCAATGGTTATTTTCACTATATTACATGTACCTTGGAATTTGAGATCAATTCTAGACCCAAGGGTGCATTTACCGAGTTTAATAGAATTATTGAAGGAAAAGATGAAGATGAAGATTTTAGAGCCTTCTTTTGCACCATATTCTAGTTGATGGTTTATAATGCCTAAAAAAAATGGATCATTACGATTTATTCAAGATATGTAGCCAATAAATGTAATGACTATCAGAAATGCAAGAATTAGATCAATAATAGATAAATTTGTTGAAGTATTTATAGGAAGAGCAATCTATTGAATGGATGACTTGTATTCAAGCTATGACCAATTTCAATTAGCAAAAGAGAGTAGAGATATGACAATAATGAGAATGCTACTTAGATTGGTTAGAATGTATACTCTTTTTCAAGGTGCTACTAACTCAATCGCGCATATGATGAACGAGATGAACAAGGTATTGAGGAATTTTATTCTTGAGAAGATTATGCCTTTTTTAGATGATATTCTTATTAAAAGGTGCAAAGAGGAAGACAAAGATGAAACTTTAGATAAGAGGGGGTATCGTAAATATATTGTTGATCATATACAAGATTGTGAAAGGATATTGACTCGGCTTGAGGGAATTCATCTTACATTATCAGGTATAAAATCTATGTTTGGAGTACTAGAAGTTGTAATTGTTGGACATTTATGTGGATTTTATGGAAAAAAACAAGATCCAACCAAGGTTGATACAATTAGAAGAATAAAAGAAGATTGTAATTCTTTAACAAAGGTGCATAGGTTTTAGATGCATATGTGTTCTACTGTATTTGGATTGCTCACTATACTCATATAGCGGATCCATTGTATGAATTATTATGCAAAGGTTATCATTTTAAATGGAAAGAAAAGCATATCAAAGCAATGCAAATATTGAAGAAATTATTGACATTACCTTGAGTATTAAGAACAATCGATTATAAGTGCAACAGACCAGTGATTTTTATAGTGGATATTAGTCCAATTGCCATTGGATGGACAATGGGTCAAGATGAATCAAATAGAAGTAGATTTGTAGTTCAATTTGGAGCTAAGGTTTTGAATATATGCCAACGTACATATTTTCAAGTGAAAAGGGAACTATGGGAAGTTGTTTCAAATATGAAAGCTGAAAAAGATTATTTGATTGAAGCAACACTGGTGGTTGAAATAGATTGTTTACCTTTGCTTGGAATGATTATTAATTCTACAACCCTGGACATTGCAATGTTGAGATGGATTGCATATATCAAGTCTTTAACTCCAAAATTTAAGCATGTTCCAAGATAAGATAATTCCGTAGCAGATATGTTATCTTGAGCAGATATGTTATCTTAAACAAGGAAAATAAATTATTTTGTGAGAAAAATTATGATGGAGATTTATTAGATATTGGACATTATTTGAGCATGTTAACCAAATATATTGATTGGTCTATTGAAAAATTTAAATAAATCAGGAAAAAGGCATATAAGTTCATATTACAAGATGGATTTCTATGGAAGAGGCCAAAATCAATTATTGAAATGCCGCATCGAGTAGTAGGTACAAAAAAAGATCAATAAAAATTACTTAAGGAATTTCATGATAGTCAATGGGTAGGGCATAGAAGTATTTTGGCTATTTTTGCTAAATTGAAGGAACGATATTGGTGGAAAAATATGTACCAAGATGTAGCTTCATTTATAGAATCTTGTATAACTTGTCAAATATATTCAAATACACATTATTGAGATGGTCTACATCTAACATATCCTTTGGCCATTTATTTTAAATGGGTTGTAGATTTGATTATTATACCAATGGAATTATGGCAAATGAGATATTTAGTTTTGGTTCATGAAGATTTATCAAACCAAGTGGAAGGCAGGGCATTAAGAACAAAGTCTACAAAAAGAATCTGCAAATTTTTATTTAAAGATGTCATTTGTTGTTATGGATGTGGGAAAGATCACTACAGATTGTGAAGAATTAGATGCACATGAAGCACGTGAATTCTTTAAGAGATGTCGAAGTAAATTATCATTGACTACTGCTTATAATCCAGAGGGGAATGTAAAGAGTGAATGTGGACACCTACCAATTGTGAAAGCTTTAGTTAAAGTTTGTAATGGAAGAGCAAAAGAATGGCTTTGATTTCTATTTTATGCATTATGGGCGGATCAAACAACACATAGTTCGGTAACATGATATATGCTAGTGGAACTTATGACGGGACAAAAACCTATTATTCCGATTGAAGAATATGTACTAATTTGGAGTGTACTACCTTAGAAAGTTAGATTAACAAGAGAAGAATTGTTGGCTATTAAAATTTGACAGCTTGAGCAAAGATCAAAAGATGTGGAAATAGCTTTAAAATGGTTATAAAAACCAAGGCTAAAGAATAAGGCTTGGTTTGATAAACGACATTGGTTGAGGCCTAAAGCAATTGAAGAACGTGATTGGGTACTTGTTTATGACAGCAGTTTGGATAACTAACATAGTACCTTACAAAAGTTTTCAAAACGTTGATTTGGGTCATATGTAGTGGTAACAATTCATGATAATGCCAAATATTTATTGAAAGAAATGGATGGTACAAGGTTGAAGATATCTATTGCTGGGAAGCAAGT
Organism: Physcomitrellopsis africana; assembly: GCA_036785485.1. Taxonomy (NCBI): domain Eukaryota; kingdom Viridiplantae; phylum Streptophyta; class Bryopsida; order Funariales; family Funariaceae; genus Physcomitrellopsis; species Physcomitrellopsis africana. Next base: position 5,465 of record JAWRVF010001432.1, on the reverse strand, counting down.
AAAGGTTTTCAAAAGACGAGATAAAGAAATAAACATAGAAGATCATGTTGAAGATATCAATGACTTTGAAGAAGATAATTATACTGAAATGGATGATGAAGAAGAATTTGGTGCTAAAAATAAAAAGATGGTATAATGCCAACTATGACATATGCTTCATTTGGCACATACTGGAGGATGCACAGGTTTAGAGGAGGTGGATGTTGTATTGAAGCATGTTTATATAGTGAAAGATATAAATAAGAATAATCTATACTTAATATTTGATTATCTAAATTCAATAGGAACTTAGAATACTTAAAAAAAGGTTTATGAAATTTTCTTAGATTATTTTCTTGTTTTAATAGCTAACAGATAAAAATTAGTTATTAAAGTTTTCTTCTAGGTTGCACAAACTCTATTACTGCTTTTGAAAAGCCATAAGTTAATAAAAATAGAGTAAAGAAGATATGTAGTTAATATGGTTGATACTAAGATTAAATTGAGGATAGGATTAAACTTAAAAATCCTTAGAATTAGTTGATTTGATACCCAAGGAAAGATCAGATATGAAACATGGTCAAAATCAGACCTCTAGAGACAAAAATGACTACCAAAGGCATGGATTGGGGGACATTTGGAGATTGGCAATTAGAATTGGATAGTCAAGTTAAAGCTTCTTCTAAGGGTATTTAGCTTGTTGCCATAGGATTTTGGATGACTTGGAAATTGTTGTTTAAAGTCAATGTTTATATTGGTGTTTTGGATTTTATATAGGACAATGATGGCTTGCATTCTTGACTGATTCATGCAATCAGTATAGCATCTATAGTTTAAAATTTGATTTTGTTTGGATTGTTGGATGTGTTAAGTATACACAAAAGTTTGTATTAATCTATTGATGCAATCAGGAGATATTTGAGCTTTGATACAAAGGATTGTTAGAAATTGGCAATTTAGAGTTGAGTAGGGTTTCTGTGATAACTAAAGATCTATCAATTGGATCAATGTAAATTTTGGCATGGTGATAGAAGACTTATAGATCAAGCTACACACCAAGTTTGAGCTGAAGTTAACAATCAAAGAAGGAGAAATCACCATTGGAATTTCTGCATCAATTTTCAAGTTGGCAGCTAAGTGTCATCAGTGCGGTTTTTGGATATTTTCTTGCAATCTATAAGTTGGATTGGACTGAATTTTTCTAAGCATATAGAAGGCTTATACCAATATTTGTTTGCAAAATTTTACACTAAGTGGATGGTTGGATTAAAATTTATAGCTTAACAAAACTTATTGATTAGGATTAGGGCTTGCAAAGAAAAATAAAAAGTTGCTTAATTATAAAAGAAACGAGGCAATTGGAGTATATGTATGGTTGATGTTATTAAAAAGAGTGTTTTTAAAAACTTTTGAATTATATTCTTCATATATGGATGAAACCTATTAGGATTTCTTGATTATTTGCAAATACAACTTTATTTTCCACAGCCAAGTGTTTAGTGCATTTTCAAACAAGACAACACATAATACAACAACATTAAGCTTGTAGCCATAGGATTTTAGAGCACTTAGATATTGCTCTTCAAAGTTAGGGTTTATATGGAAGATTACATTTTTATGTAATAAAATTAGAGCTAGCACTTGTGGTTGTTCCGTGCAATTGGTGCAACATCCACAATTAAAAATTTTACAGTGTGTGATTGTTTGAATATTCTAAGATTGAGTGAAAAATTATAGCAATCTTACAATATATTTGGAATTTAATTAGTCTTTATTATAAAGAGGTATCAAAAATTGACAGTTTAGGATTGATTGGAATTCGTGCAATATCTTAAGATCTATTAGTTGGATCAAAGAGAAAATTAGCACAATGCTTAAAAAACCTAAAGACTCAACTATACATCAAATTTGAGCTAAAGTTAACGGTTGGAGAAGGAGAGGTTGTTGCTAGCATATCTGCATCAAACTTCAAGTAAGAAGGCCGAGAAACACTACTGTGGAATTTTTGTATTATCTTACAATCTGTAAGTTGGATTGAGCTGAAATTTTTTTGAACATATAGATGATTTATAGTGGTATTTTTATAAATTTTTTTGTATCAAGTGGATGGTCAGATTAAGAGTTATAGCTTGCTAAAGCTCATTGACTAGGATTAAGACTTATGAAGAAAATCTAAGTTGCCTTGTTGTAAAGATAATAAAGCAATTAGAGGTACATGTGGTTGAGATTACTAAAAAGAGTGTTTTGAGCACTTGATATTGGATTTAAACACTTTTGCATTGAAATTTAGAGTGTACTCTTTTTATGTGGAGTGAAATCTGTTAGAGTTTCTTGTATTTTTATAAAAAAAACTTTACCTTCCACAACCAAGTGCCCAGTGCATTCTCAAACCAAACAACACATAATACAACATAAGTGGTGAATCCAATGTGAAAGTTTGGGATAGAAAGTTGGAATTTATTTTGGTTATTTGAAATTAATGGTATAAGAAAGTAAGAAGGTGGATTTTGGAGTTATCGATGGAGCTTTGGATAGAGCTTCAAGTAGATTTTTTTTTGGTGGACAAGGTATGTATTTAGATCCGAACATTGTAAATATGTTTTAAGCTTTTACATTATTTATGCAACAGCAACAAGACAAGGATCGCAAGGAAGCTTTGGCAATCAAAGCACTACAAGCAGTGGTTAATAAGGTTAACTAGTTAAATAGAAAGAACATCTCTAAATACTTAAGATGTTATATATAAGAAATAGAATTGAATCAAGTCTCCAAAAAGGATATGATTTTATTATTTGAACTTGCTACGATGCCGAAGATAAGAGAATATGTGAAATTGATTATAGAGCAATTTGAAAGCTCTTGAGAGAAATTCTCTTATGTGTTGAGAGATGAAAATTTCTTAGAAGACTCTGATTGATGTTAAAAAACTTAGAAGTTAGAAGCCACAACACTTAGCATCAGCAAGGTTGCACACAAAGAGAAGTGCGGAATGAAATGGCTCTCACTTCCAACACCCTTTACTTATAAGTGGAGTTTACATCCAAAGTACATAGGCTTCATCTACATTCATCTAAAAGCCAGCTGCCTAACGAGACCCTAAAACCAGCCGCCTGTCAAGACCTTAAACCTAACCGCTTGTCGAGACCCTAGCCGCCACTTAATCCCTAGTTGACTTTTGACTATTAGAAACTTACTATGATTAAACTCCAAGTAACTCTTTCTTAAACTTTAACACTCCCACTTTTCTAATTGTCAAAAGGCTTTTAAGCCTAATGCCTTTATCAACTCGTGGTGTCTATCCTTCACTAATGCCTTTGAAAGTACATCAGCAAGCATCTCTTTTGTAGTACAATACTTCATACCTATTATACCATCTTCAATCTTCTCTCGTATGAAATGATGTTGAATATCAATGTGCTTCGTTCTTGAATGGTGCTTTGGATTCTTGGCAAATGCAAGACATCCTTGATTGTCACACAATATTGGAGTTGCTTTTGTTTGCACTAATCCAATGTCTTCTAAGAGTTGCCTTATCCAACAAGCCTCCATTGCACAATGCCATGTACTCAGCCTTTATGGTTGATCTTGCAATGGTAGGTTGTCTCTTGCAATTCCATGAAATGACTCCCACTCCAATAAAGAACACATATCCCGTTGTGGATCTTCTATCATTTACATCTCCAGCCCAATCCGCATCGCAATAACCTTGCAAATCAATGTTTTTACCACCAAGGCATAATTTGAAGTCTTTAGTACCTTTTAAGTACCTCAATATCCTCTTTACCGTTGCCCAATGCAAAGGTCCAGCCTTAGACATGTGTTGGCTCACAACACTCACCGCATATGCAAGATCCACTCTTGTGGCCACCATTGCATACATAAGTGAGCCAACTGCTGCCTTGTATGGAATACTTTGCATCTCACCTTCAACTTCAGCAAACTCCTCATCCGTGAGCTTCATCAACTTCAAATTTGCTTCCAAAGGTGTTCCAATGGGCTTACACTCCTCCATGTTGAATCGTTTCAACACTTCTTCAATGTACTTGCTTTGACTCATTGTAATGGTCTTGTTTTCACGATCTCTTATGAACTCCACTCCTAAGCAATAGTGGAGTTCTCCCAAATCACTCATTTCAAATTCTTTTTCTAATATGGCCTTCATCCAATTCAACTTTTTCACATTGTTAGCCAAGATGATTAAATCATCAACGTAAAGGATTACAATCAATAGGAACTCTTGAGATTGCATCACGTACATGGAATGATCTGCCTCACTCCTTACAAACCTTTCATTCACAAAGAATGTATCAATCCGTTGGTACCATGCCCTTGGTGATTGCTTGAGTCCATACAATGATTTCTTTAACTTACAAACAAGATGTTGTTTGCCTTCTTCAATATATCCTTGAGATTGATCCATATAGATGTCTTCTTCCAACTCTCCATTCAAGAAAGCCGTCTTCACATCCATTTGATGCATTTCCAAGTCCATTGCTGCCCCAATTGCCACAATGGTTCTGGTAGTGGTGAATTTAGCCACGGGAGCATATGTCTCATTGAAATCAACACCAGCAACTTGTGAATATCCTTTGGCAACTAATCTTGCCTTATATCTCACAACATTGCCCATTGCATCCCTTTTGGTTCTAAATACCCACTCACAACCAATAGAAGATCGATTTGGTGGAAGTTGAGTCAATTCCCATGTTCTATTGTCCATGAGAGATTTGTATTCTTCTTCCATAGCCTTCTCCCACTTCATAGCATCAATGGACTTCATTGCATCACATAAAGACAATGGATCAGCAAAGAGTGCAACATTTGCATGTTCTTCACTTACTTGAGGAAAAAATGTGGTTCATCCACCATTCACCAAGTGGTCTTCTTTCCCTCATAGGATATCTCCTTTCATTTGAAGATGATTCACCTTCATGTACTCCAACCACTCTTCCAAGCTTCTTCTTTCTTAAACTTTGTCTTTTCTCACTCAAAGGTTGATACTCCTCATCATCATCATCTTCAACATCTTCATTTCCTTCACTGTTGGTCTTAGGAATCAAAGAGACTTTCTTTTCGATCTTCTTTAGCTCTTCACCTTCATTCATGTCTCCACTATCTTCATTTTTTTCATCTTCTTTTTCTTTCTTTGCTAAATTTAAAGATGTATCCATAACCACACCATTACTCCCACTTGGACACATCTCCAAGTGCTCATAAGCACTCTTATGCTCAATAAACTCAACATCACGACTTTTGATGATCGTCTTGGTATTTAAATACATTAACATATATGCCTTTGTACCTTCACAATATCCAACAAATACACATTTTGTACCTTTTGCCTCAAGCTTGGACCTCATACAATCTGATATCTTTGCATAAGCAATGCATCCAAATGTCCTCATGTGTGAAACACAAGGTTTGTTCCCACTCCAAGCTTCTTGTGGTGTCATTGATGTGAGGGCACTTGTAGGGCACCTATTCCT
>JAWRVF010001431.1:0-70272 GCA_036785485.1 Physcomitrellopsis africana | reverse complement strand
ACACAGGAAAACCCATCACGCAATGCCTTACGAGGTTGTCAGGATTACCTGTTCCATCGAGCTGTGTCTTCCATAAGCTTCCCAAGTTTTTCTCTTTTTTCTTCAACGAAACGTCGGCAGATTCCTTCAACGTTTGTTAGATACACTCGAACAAGCTCCCTCCGATACTGACAATCTAGGCAGCGAAATGGGCGGTGGGAGTTTTCTCTGCAGATAAACGGAAACAAGACTGTAAGGGATGTCACGCCTTACAAGTGCATGGCACATCCTCAAAAGATATAAATAAAAGGCCGAAAAGAACAGCGTTTCACTGTCGTGTAAGAATTGCACGTACTCATTCCAGTAAAAACAAGACTTTGATTTGACTTTCAACAAAGAGCAGTTAAATGTAACAGATGATCGATGCTCAACTCCTGTATTGACTGTCAACCATGTCCATCGTATAAAATTCATACCCAAGATAGCCTACCACCAGAAGCAAGATGAATAGCATACCTGATAACTTGTACTTGAGCCTTTATGACGAGAGTATCAGCAACTGTAAAACCATCTAAGACTTTGGAGAGCTCCATGAACTTCTTCCAACCCCAGTCGTGTTCTTTCTTACAGAACCGGTGTAAAGTGTCTGAAATCCTCCACACCGTGCAATGATTAAAAACTTTTAAGCAGAGACTCGGCATAAACACCATGACACAACACGCTAGCTCCATTACTCCAACAAACTAGACGAAAATCACAAACTTGACTATGGCAACTCCACATGACAGCCCATTTCGAGAATCTGTAATGCCTCAAGTAGGACATGCAGAGATCTGAATCCAGAGTTACCGACTCAATGAAGTCGATACACTACAAATGAGTCCCCCCCTATAAAAAAAACAAAAAATAAAGACAAAATGATAATAAATTTCCAATTTGCAACATACACCTTGAAAACTCGAACATTACCCGAGTATTATGATTTCTTAGGATCCTTGTTAACAACAGCGATGGTAAATTGCGCAAAGTGACTCCAGCCTGCATTTAGTGACAAGTCCGCCACGAAGTTACTGTACCACAAAACATTATGCCCCAGCCTATGTAGAAACAAATGCGTAGTTCTAACCCTGCTACAATTCCACGTAGAAATGCGATGCAAGACAGCACTGACATGAGAAACTGGATGCGAGAAAACAGATTTCTAGGAATACCCAAATGCGAAGTTTACGAATCTGAACTATACCAGGCAAGAGCTTGTCGTAGTCTGCAACACACAGAAATAGGGACAGATGATTGCAAACATCGCATCCTTGAGGATACACCAGAATGTACCTGTGAAAATGCGCCAACTGAACCTCTTTACAAATTGACTCCAGTCACTCTAGGAGGAGCTTCAACCTCTCTAACCACTCTAATTGTGTAAAATCAAATAAACTTGGCACATGATGTGGAGCTACTGAACACTTATCCTGCAAATAAAAACGAGAAATAACTCAAACTAGAGTAGTATAATCTACAATGCAGCACTCAGAGTTAGTTGACCCTGACAACAGTATAACCAGGATGAAGACACAGAAGCCTGCTTTCAATCTGTGAAGCTGAGGCTATCGTGGTAAGAGCACAGTTTTCACCGTTCTCACGTACAGGCACCCACTCACCGCTTAAAACTACGTGTAACCCCGCCCCCTAAAGTCCCTGTGCTCAAGCTCCAGAGAGGGAAAAACGGTCACCCCGAATTGAAAAAAACTCAGGAGAGCATGCCTGGGATGACACTGTCAGCGTCTAAAAGCTACCATTCCAACTTACGTTGCAGAAGGACCAAACGAAGCAGAGCCAGCACTTAGGGTGCACACCCACTCAAAACATCTCTCACAACCCCTACCATTGCGTTGCTGCAGTAAGTCCTCAAATCTTTGCAACAAAGTCGAGGCAAAACAACAAGAACCTCACCACTTGTAGCCACCAACTTCGAAGACATTGCTGCGCAGCTCTCGCTTGCTGATCTCTGAAAAATTTTCTATTTTCCAGGTGAACTTGCCATACAGGTCTGTGGGCTTGGGTCCTGAATTTGCAAAGCTAATAACGTCAGAAAACAATCATCAGAATTACCAAGGTTGGAAAGTAATAACGATGGCCAAATTTATATGCTCAACCTGGGGCGCGGAGTATTGCCTCCACGGAAGCATCCCCAACAACGAGGGGTCTAGATATTTTTTACCATAAATACACATGAACATTCGCACTCAACGTGTACATGGACAAATAATGACACGACCAGATTGAGCCCCAGCTACCGAGAGCACAATCAAGGACCTAATCTAATGCTATCTCGTTGAACATCGAAAACAAAGCGATTTCAACGACGGACAGAGCAGTTTATCGCTCGACTGGAATGCTCCTACACAAGAAACAACATGACACTAATCGAAACAGTGGGCAGGTCCATGAAGTCGACGCCCACATGCAACCAATTGTTACCAACTAAACGCAAAGCGCCCACAATACACAAACCACGAACTCGAAACTGAAAACCGTGATTGCTGCAACTGAGACAACTACACCAAGAAAAAGTAAACATCACAGCAACCTGTCACCCAGAGATCACAAAAAAAGACATCGGAATTAGCAGCACGCGACCCTTCACATTGCAAAATATTCCATGGCCTCGATCAATTCCGTGCGCTGATAAAACTGAGCACCGATTCACTCAACAAATGACCCTCCAAAGGGCATAGAAAAACGCTGAAAAAGCCACAACCAGTGTCACTAGCAAAGCAGATCACAAAGAAAGCTTCGTCCTGTTTTTAAGTACGACCGTGCTTGCAAGTCAAACCTCGTTCTCGTGCATAGAGGCCACAGGCCATGCATTCATTGCCAAAATCGTTCACAGGCACATTGCAAGTTGCGAGAAGAGAGAGCGACACGTAAAATTTTGCAACATAGCCCGCCCGATGCCCAGTGCCAGCACTCATCACGGTAGTGCAGGTGAAAATCACCTCAGCATGACAATGTCATGTCCAGATGCAACGGAGTGGTCGAGGCAAGCATGAACATGCCTGCTGGAAGAGGATTAGTGCTTATTCATACATTCCTTCCATCAAAACATCGACGGCACTTCTCACCACGCCTCCCTTAAAAGAACACCGTGCCACCTGCCCTAACATCTGCTGTAACGACTCGCACATCCGCCAAACCCTACAAGGAGCATGCGGCTCTGCTGAGTGGAAACCTAGACCTAATGTGCCATCTCGATGCTTGGGCCATGCGCGGTCACGAACCGCGGCCGCAACTCCAAATGACAGAACACCTTCATCGACAACACGCAGTATCCAAAAAATGGGGCGGCTCGGTGGGTACCAGTCATGCACGACGAATTGGAATCGTCATCCTCATCAGTATCCCAATAGGCAGGCGATGTCGAGGGTGGTGAGGGCTCCAGCTGCTCCCGCGAGCGCCACTCCGGAGGTAGATCCACCATCGGATGCAGCTTCGACGCGGCTGCATCCCCTGACGGCACGCTCCCTCCCAACGACTCTCCTCTCGAATGGCATGCCATCGCGCCCGCACCCACGCAGGCTTACTCTATTCCCTCTCGCTGCCTTCAACCCCACGTGCACGAACCACTCGCTCTCAAACCTCTCTCCTTGCACCCGCCCCGCAGGGGCACCCTAAATTGCACCCGTCCCGTCCCTCAACGTCCCCTCTCTCTTCCACCATATTCTCAATGGCCCCGACTCAAAAAATCCGGACCTCCGTGGCGCCTCACCTCAATTCTGCTCTCCAAAAAGCACCGACCTCGCACTCGGAAACCCTACACACTGCGCCACAAATACGCATCTGCCGGCCGAAACAGCGCGGGAGGGGAAACGAGCAGCAAAGTCGCACGCCGCCAGCAGGCTAATCGGACAATCTAGCGCGGATTTGGCGGCAATGGAGATGCAGGGGGGCGAGCATGGGAGACAGGAAGGGGACGGAGTGGGAGGAGAGGGGAAGAAATTCCCAACGGTGGGGGGGAAGGGGCAGGGGCTGTAACAACAAAAGACAAGGACGGGGCCAAGGCAGGCAGGCAGGCAGGCTGGAAGGGAGGAAGGAAGGAAGGAAGGAAAGGGGGGGGGGGTCGCTGGTCGACGACGAGGGGCATCGGTTGACACCATAACCAACACGGGGCCGCCCCACCCCGCTCCTCTCTCTTTCTCTCTCTTGCCTCTCTCTTGTCTTAGTGTTTCTTACTTTGTCTCCGTCTCTGTGCTGCTTCCTATCATACTCTCTCTTCTCTTCTGTATTCTTCATACTTCAACCCATGGCGGGAGAAGCACCAGCCCCACTGCACTGATTCCACCCGCTGCAATGCTCCCTCCCTCTCTCACCCCCACCTCACACATACACTCTCTCATCCATCCTTACCCACACTTTAATCTCCCTAATTCAATTTGTACCATTCAAAACCCATACCTTCCTACAACACATGCATATGTAGCTACTACTCAAGCTAGCACAATTTTGAAAACTTGTTATTTTTTCTTTTTCAATCCAAATGCATTTCTTTTCTCTATGTCTTTTTTGTGGTAGTATGCCTGATTTCACACCTTTTTGTTAGTCTAATTTGTATCAAAACACTAAACACAATTATCATGTGTCATATGAAACAATGCAAGATCAAAGAAATTGTAGTTTTTGAAAGGTTTGTGAGAACTTCCGAGTTTTAGTGGGTGATTTTCTAAATGCACTTAAAGAAATAGAAATAAAAGCCCATTAAAGAATGCAAATGTACTTGGATGATATAAGATTTCAAATTTTTTTAATATAAGCATTGTAAAAAAAATGCCATTGTTCTTCTACATTATTGTTGAATATTGTAAAAGTGTAAAAAAGTTTTATTATATAATGATTTGCAAGGACAATCTTTTACCAATAATCCTTAATTAGTTGGTGGCATGAAAATGTTGTTGCAACTTGCAAATAGGTCCAAATATATTTTAACTAGCTAGACAATTGATTAAATTCTAACTAAGTTATAATAATCTCAATTGAGAATGAAACTTATTTGTAATTATGAAATTAGTTGATTGCAATTAGAGGAATAGAAATTTATAAAGTATTTGGTTTGAAAAAAAAATTCAATTAAAATATGAGAATAAATATATGTATGTGTTTGTTTTAAACATGGCTAATGATATGGTAGTTTATTGAATAAATATTTTGTGGATTGAGATTAATATGGAAAATATTTTTTTTAAGCCTCACAATGACAAACAAAGAAGATGATTTTTGGTTAGGTTGGTGATGTGCAACACAACACCTAAAACATCACTTTTGTTGTGATTACAATCATTTCTTTGAAGAATTAGGTCATTTAATAATACACTTGAATGAGTGACCAAGATCCTAAAAATTTATCAATATCCAAAAGTATGTTGTTTGCGTTCACTTGATTATGCAACTTCATACTCTAATTTCTAAACATCATTTGTAATTGGCTATTCATTGCTTTGTTAAAAAGTTTAAGCTTTTACTCAATAATCAAAATAATTTGAATGATTGGTAAAAATACAAAGATTATTTTTTCAATTTTAATATGCCATATTAAAAGTAGAATGTTATAAATCAAATAATATTGAAAAGTATTGCTTGAAATCACTATCAAACTATATAAGTCAAAATGTAACGTTTCAAATTTAGAACATTTTTCTTAATACTATTTTGACTATTTATTAAGATATATAAATAAGTAGTAAGTTGTTCTTTTGTTTTAACCCAAGTGTCAATATATACTCTACAGTCTTGGTTGAAGTCTAATATATAAAATTTTAATTGATATTTGTTTAGATTTTTTTTTTTAATTGAATAAAATATATTAGTTGAATATATAGTAAGTTGTGTTATTTTAAACTTTTTAAAAAGCACTACGCTTGGTATTTAGGATAAGTTGTAAGTTTTTCTACAAGTCACTAAGTATACTAGGGATGAGATTAAAATTTATTACTTAAGAGTTTAAGGATATTCTTTCTAATCAACATAGTATGTGAAGCAATAATGATGTTATTAAAATAAAACAAATTATATATATGTATATATATTGAATGTTTTAGAGCAAGCCATGAACATCTTGTATTGAAGCAAGAGATTTTTGGGATAAGAATGAAGTAGTATCAAGTTTGTTATAGTTAAACACCAAACTTCTAAAATATTCAATTATATTTATAAGCAAAGACTTAGAATGATGTTTTTGCAAATAAATTGTTGAATCTAAATAAGATTTTTTGATTGAGAATTCAAATAAAATAATACATATATATATATATATATATATATAGTGGTAAATAAAGCGTATATGATAGTTTTGTCTTTGGTAGGTAGCTTTTTTTATGTATAATTTCCCCCATCTCCTCCTCAAAGAATTTATATTTGTCTACAATGTAAACTTATATTTTCTAAATCACGTTTTTTTAATAATAGACTTGTCAGAAGGAAGGAGATCCAGAAAATTCATGAATATCCAAAAACATGTTGTTTATATTGATTAAATATCACAATCACTTAATTCATCTTTTAGGTATTATTCACTACTGAGTATTGATTGTTATGTTGGAAAACATATTATCTATGAATTTATTATTTAAAAACACAAATTATTGGTATAAATATAAAAATTTTATTATTAATTTTAGTATATCAATCAAAGTTTTGATTTTTAAGTATTGTTGAAGAATGAGTTTCAAAACAATATTGGAACAACCACTGTTAAAAGTAATGCTTCAAATTTACAACAATTTTATTGATACATTCAAACTATCAAAATGAATAAACAGATAATACATTGTTTTGTATTTTTTAATCCAAAATTCAAATTTTATACCCTGAATATTTGTGAATGGATGGTTTTACGAATGATATTAAAAATAGACATATATTACAATTGTGTACGAATTGCATATAAGAATGAGGTTATTTGTTTTTGTCCATCCTAAATGTGTAATTGACCTAAAAATTGTAATGTTCAAAATGTAATTATTCTTCAACAATTATACTATCCAACCTTTTTGTTTTTTTTCATTCAGAATGATAAAATATAAATATACTAGTTTATTATGTACTTCACACACAGGCCATGACCTTAGCAGATGATGAGTAACATTCAAGAAAAATCTGAAGGAAGGTTTCCAGCATTTCTTTGACATAATCTCAAAAAAGAAAAAAATGCATATTCCATGATATTCTAGCAAGTTAACTTTTTTTAATGTACACTCTACTAGAAAATTCCTGGACATCTCAAGAGCACCAAGGGTACCGCTTGTTGAGGTGTCATTGATAGATGCCGGCGTGTGTTTTTATATTCTTAGATTTTGTCCTTTATAAATCATATGATCATATGAACGCAAAAGTCTCAAAACATGGACTCAATTTTAGGCAACACTTGACTGACAAACAAACTCACTATTTCATTGCCAGAATGAGAACAGTTGCTACAAGAACTGACACATTTATTTCCTTGAAGTGACTGGAAGGAACACATGTGGATGAATCAGACCTTCCACCCTGGTCCAATAAAGAATATTTCAAAACAAACTAGGAAGTCCTGTCCCACCTTGATGCAACATCTTTTCATGTGCCTTTCATATATTTTACAACAAAAAATCTATTTCCATCCTCTGCAATGTGCATCACCAAGCTGAACACAGAGCATTAAAGGTAGCTTTTCTGGCGGAGGGTGAACGTACCTCGTTCTCCCAATGAAATCTCCTGACCCACAGGAAAAGGTGAATGTGTGCTTCTCTTTACAATCGTTACCCTGTTGTTTTGCCTAGGCAAAACCAAAACCTTCTGCAATATGACGCTCTGTAATTGCCAGTAACCGTGCACACATGATTTCATAAGTTGGGTAGGCTGGAAGAACCAGCTGATAGAAGCATGTATGAGCAGTCGGCAACCAACTTATATCCGTATGAGCCCTATGGATATGGAACTTTGATGAAAGCCCCGCAAAACCTTCTGCTGGCAAGTGTATTACTGAAGTTGAGAAGAAGAGAAGCCTTCTACGCTGGTCTGAAGTCATTTTCTCCACAATCTGTCAATCCACGCTTTTATTAGATATTACATACCCGCGCACGTTACCAAAAAAATTTCCGGGATAAACATCTAGGCAATAAACTTAATTAGGAAGCAAAAAAAACTCTAGCAAGGTGCTTCAGTATCTCGGAACCTAATGAAAAATAGAACATAAAGCAGAAACACGCCTGATGTAGGTACAAGCAATAACGTGACTCTAAATCCAGGAGTACTGTTACATGTACAGATGACAACATTTTATGCTGCAAGGCGATTCTCAATACCAAATCTAGAGTTTAGTTTGAGAAAGCATTAAAAATATGCTAAATCAATGCCAAGTTATCTTCACCTGCCAGAACCATATTATGTAATCGTCGGTTGCAGAGTAGTCATGATATTCAGTGTGTTTTTTCCAATCTTCAAGACAAATATTCCTATCCTTTCCATACAGCATCAGATCAAGATCCTCAGGTGTCAGGGCTCGAATAAACTGTTGATGGGTGGTGCTGTTAAGAAGCAAATCTGAGAAACCTTGTGAAAATGATTTGACCTGTTCCGCAACAGAAGATACTAATCGCCGCTGGACCAGCAATTCAACGAAGTGTCTGCGATTTTCGCTAGTCACCACCATATCTTTTCCACCCAGGCAGAGTTCCATTGATTTGTGGGAACCCAATTCTTCAACTTCACTAACAAAAGTTAGGCCCAAGATATCGGTATCAATCAAATCAGCATCCATCTCCAAAATTTTCTTGCAGCTTTCGTAGAGTGTTGGGTCGGCATCCTTTGCATCTTCCCATAGAACTGGCAGCCCCGCCAGCTGTTTGAAGAAAGAGAGAGCAAAGACCACATCCATTTGCACACGGTGCATCAATGCTAGAGCGATTACTCGCCCACAAAACCTAAAGTACGTAAGATGTCCAGGGTTCACCCCAGATGCTGCAAAGTTCCAAAGATATTCAAGTCAGAAATTACGCAAATAAAATGGAACATTGGACAGTCACCTAGCTATTTGCATACAAATAACAAATGATAGCAGAAGCTGCTTCACGAGTTTCAGAAGCTAAATAAATTAAGGGAAGAGTAGAGAAAAGCTCGACATACCAGGATTTGGGAAAAACCTCCGTCTATCGTTGGGACAAGCCAAGAAAAGGGCGTTTTGCGGATTGAAAATCTCTCGGCATATCATTGAGAACCACTCACGTAATACCCCTGGTCCAGTGGCTTCCTCAGTCGCAAACTCCACAGAGATACCTCCCTGAAGCACTTCAGGCTCAACGTACGCGAGTTGCTCAAAAGACTCCGTCAAAAGCGTTGCTCGCTTCACGACTACTTCTTGTCGCTCATCATGGTCATCCTGAGGTTCAGGAAGCATAGCCATCACCAGACGTCTCTTTGATTCAAAATCTAATAATGTTTTGTGTTCCAATAACCAGAAATCTTCGTCCTGCTGCAGCCACAAGGATTTTCAGAAAAAAGAATACGACTTTAAAAACCATCCATGTCCTTACCAAGTATGTGAAGTATAGATGAAGTTTACGACACTACGATAAAGAGTACGAAATATATTAGTACAGGCACACGACCACCAATGAAGAACACACTCTTCATTAACAAACATCTACCTGTTGAATAATTTGGTATCTTACTACGGAACACATGGTCAATCTCCTCATTTTAAGAATTCAAAGCTATAAAATAGGTCATGGCAAATTCCTAACTGCACTCCTGGCTAACACTGACTGCTTCTCGAAGTACGGTTGAGGCTTTTGTGGAGTAATCACCTGCCACCGAGATTGCCTAATTAGAATATTAAGCGAAACCCGTCGCACCAGTAGCATCTCCATAAGGTCTGCCATTGCCCCCTCATAAAGCTTTGCAATGGCGTGCAGTCCCTTAAGAACAACAAGAAATGGAGCCAATCCAAAGGGACGATCCTCAGATACAATCGAACCTGGCCCATATGACTCATTTTGTCGTTCTGCAACAAGCCCAACAGCTTCCAGACAGCTGTCAACCTCTTGCAGGAGATCTTTGAACAACTGCCGCAGCCAACCGTGTGATCCAATTTCAGCACCCACTTCAGCTGCTATGCTTCTTGTAAAATCATACGCTGCAGAAATATCAATAAGAGGCAAGGACAAGGTCAAAGTTTAAGGTCGAAACAAGCACCTACGCGACTTTCGACAGGAACACTAATTAACACTAATTAACCAGCTTCCACAGGAACACTAATTAACTCAAATTAAATCTGTTTTGAAAAATGAGTTGCAGCAGGACCTTAAAAGGCATTGGCATCACTAACTGGAGACCAAATTGTCCATATTCATTCTAAAACCTTTCTAAGAGCAACACAAGTATAGATGACTCCACGAACCCGTCCATAACACTGTCCCTAACCAGACCTTCTAATACTCTCGAGAGATGTAGCTAATCTTTTAAAAACATCCTATATGAAACGATACAGAATATCTCACCTGACAGAAGTCCTTCAGAAATCACGGCACCATCAGTATTACAAGGGCACTCAGCAAGGACAACTGCAGATTCTTTTGTAATGCTTCCAGATCCAGAAGTATCGATTCCCTTACAAACCTCAATAGCTTTACAAAGTGGTATCACAAATGCAGTGAAGTCCTTAGCTTCCTTCACATATGAAGAAAAGCTGATAGGTGATTCCTTGCTCGCGTACGCCTTAGCAGTACATCGCAAATTTTGAGTCAACCGAGCCGAGAGCTCGTTCACAAATGGAGCAAAGTCTTCAACAATTTTATCTGCTTTAGCTTCATTGAAGTATGGGCTTCCATGGGCTACTCCCACAGTTTCAAGCAGTCGAGCCAATGCTTGTCGGCAGGATGCATACAGATTATGGTTAGGAGCACTTTTGTTTAGAAGTTTGCAAAAATCTAGAAGCACTGGTGCACAATGGCAGTGGATGCTGGCGGGCAAATACTCATCATTCGAAGATAGAAATAGGGTAATGGCATCTTCAGCACATTCTCTATTACTCTCCACAGGAGATAGAAGCAACATGACTAAGGCAGATGTTGCTCCGGCCAGCTCGAAAACCTGTCATTATCAAGTCCAAAAGAAACTTCAGAGCTAATGATCCTAGTGTGTCAGATTAATACGTGATATCACCTGCACTTCTAATGAAAACAATCGATGAAAAGTCATGCTGACTTCTAAATCGATCTAGCCGTTGCTATCAAAGATCACATAACACATTTAAGCATGTAGTCTTTCACAAATCGCTACTCATTCATTAGAAAGCAATTCTTTCATAAAACAACCTGCAAGTCCAACTAATGTGCAACAGCACAGATCATATTGAAACCATTCCTGAATTTTTTTTGTGTTCATCATCAGTACAAACAATATAGTAGGACCAGAGCAAAAGAAAGAGAAACTAAAAGACACTAAAGCACAGAAAAGTCTCACCTGCATGTGCTCAGAGACAGGCACAGATTTCACAGCCATTTTCAAAAATTCTTGCACGCTTGCTCGCACACAATCTTGTGAATGCATCAGCTTCAGACCAAGCTGTTGGTCACCAACATCACACATGTGCCTTATAGTAGCCACAAGATCATTGATAAGCTGCCACGAAGCAGGAAGAGCGGTACTCCTCATCCGAGCAACTAGGGTCAGTGTGGTATCATTGTCAACTTGGCAAGACTCCAATGTCTGGTCGTGCTGGAGCTGCAGCCGACCAAAAATAAGTCTTTGTTCTGAGACAGGAAGTCCAGTCTTCGCAAAAATTTGTTGATGAACTGACTCCACCAGATCAGATGCATGAGCGTGCAGTACAATTGTACGACCATATGTTCGAACAAAGAATTGAAGACGTGCAGGGCTTATCTCCATTGGTGAGGAAGAGCATCCATCAATCCTCTCTAGTCTCTCGTCATTCATCCGCCCAGCTGAGGTTCCAACTGTTAGGTTAGAAATGCTGCTGATGCTGCTCGCAATAAAATCACCAGGTCGAGTTATCAAAGTACTCGAATTCCTGTGATTTCCGCTGATCAACTCCTCCTGACCATCAATTATCCCATCTCTTTCCAGCTCTTTAGCAGAAGACTCGTCATCAGCTCCTGCTTCCACTTCTATCTCTACATCTGATGATGCAAGATCATCAGTCCTCCCTTCATTGCTCCCTGGATGACTAGCCTCAACTTCAACACGCCCTACATCATTGACGCCTAAAGAAGACAACGACACTCCGGTCGATGATCTGTTTGTCAGATCGCTTGACAAAGTGAAATCATAAGGATTGCTACCAAAATCAACGACCATTGTAGGTCCACCCAAGACAACCTGAAGCGTGCTGCCATGGTCCTCACTGACCTCTTCAAGCCTGCGGCCCTCTTCCGCTCTGCTGCTATCCTCGATTTTGTCAGGGGGTTCCTTACTTGACTCGCCAATTTCTTCAGACGAACTCAGATTCCAATTGGGCTCGTCTTCCCAAGTGGAATCGTCGTCAAGGGCAGCGTTTCCATCTTCTTCACGCATTTGGCTTTCTCCATCAAGAGGCTGAGCTTCAGCTGCACCTACCAATAATCCTATCTCAAATCTTTCCCTACCACTGGACTCTGTCATACTCCCTTCCTGCACATCTTCCCTGGTCTCTCTTCTCGCCCGTACCTGCAATAGTGAGCTTCAATAGGATATGAGTTTATACATCAAAACCAACAGTACAACATCTGAGCAGTCGACTGAGAAACGAAAAACGGAGCACCGCATGTGATGGACGTGTACACTTTTCACAAGATGTTATTGACTGAACTTGGATGCATTAGCAAAGAAAATTCCATCAACCTGGGAGGTTGCAGACACGGATGATTCAGCCACTCCTATCTCATAATCGTCCAGTTTGCGCTTACTGGACGTTGATCGCAAGCCCATGGGAGACACCAGAGCCTGTGCTCGCGCGGATGACATAAAGTGCGCCTCTCGATCCTGTATTTCTAATCCCCGCTCCAAGGTCAACTCCCGCTCCCTAACAGTGTGACTCCGCTCTGCCATGACAGGGTTGTGCAAGAGAGCAACATGTATTTCTCGCTGCGCCCGCTCCACCCGATCATCCTCCCTCAAAGATATGACTTCCATGTTGAGTGACGAAGACGCCGTTGAAGGCCGATGATGAACGCGTGATGATTGGACCGACGTTATTTGTCGCATGTACCTAAACAACCCCCAAATGGACAGAGCCAAAACCGATAAAACCATCTATGTCACCAATTCCCGTCTCTTTGTCGAAAATCGGAGTCCTTTCCATTCCTGTTTACTCATATCCGAGTATCTGAAACACCTACATCGCCGCGACCGCATATCGCTTTCATGCCAACATAGATTTCTCCAGCAACCAGTACCAGGCGTTCAGGGCCTAAGCTATAACAGCTGTGACCTGGCTACCGTGCTCATTCAAGAACTACACTTCCTTACTCACCGGGCGCAAGATCTACCTGGGACTCGTTTAGAGACAAGATTCAGATAGGTCCTTACAAATAAGCCACCGTAACTGTCAGCCTTCTTATCGCCAGAGATGAAAAGCGTCTGCCTGAATTGAAGGCAGATAATTCAGCAACACCGAGAAGCCAGCCACAATAGGGCTACGTACAATCCACCAATTAAGAGCAGAAAGGCACTAAATTACGGTTGCACAAAGACTCCAAGAACACGCCCTCTTCCCATATGATCACAACACCCCCGCAAGGCCGGCCGCACGAATCCACATGAAAACCAATACTCACGCGAAACACACCATGCGTTACACAATCTAATAATGCACTAAACTAAACTACGTCACTTCACAACCGGATCCCTACTCCGATACACCAAACATCGACTCCAGCATACGCCACTTTACCTCCCTGAGCCAAAGCATACACAAGACGACACATTCCTACCCGCCAGACTCACTCTTTCTCTTGTCTCCAATTTGCTAACACAAAAGCCCCGCCTGTCGATCACTGCTCACTATTTTAAAAAACACCTAACTACTCCCAAAATCACCTTGCAAACCATGCACAAGCACCACTCTCCATCAACTCATACCACCGAAGTTGTCAACCCTCTCGACATAAACGATGATCATCGCAACAGACATCGACCTTTCCCATCACCTCAACTTGCACCAACGACACTCACTTCCACCGTCGTCCCTGCCTACACTCAAACGCTCCTCCAGCACCTTGTCTTCCTGCAAATCACCATCGATATTCTCTTATATCCATCGCAATTGCCTACCCTCATATCCCTCCACTGCTGCCCTCCCTCGAGACACCCTCTGCAAATCTTCACCGTAGACAGAAACAACTTCGCCACACACGCAAACAGACAGACAAAGGAAAAGGAAGCGTATGGCGTCCTTCTTCTACTGCATTTTACAGGGGCTCTCACACGCGCGCTCTTCCAGTGTCCAACACAAAACGACTCCCATAGCGCCACGGGAAACAAAGAGTGGACGCGGTTTTGGTAGAGCGAGGGGGGATGGGGGGAGAGCAGTGGCTCCGCAACGGAGACGGAAGCCTAACAACACAAACAAAGGGCAAAAGGCAAAAGGCAAAAGGGACGAAAATGTCATGTAAGCCCTCTTGGCTTGGCTAACTTGGAGCGAACGAAGCTGATGGTGCTGTTTGACCCCGTTGGCGTCACCCTCGATACTATCACATCCCTCCCGACTATATCACACACAGCCCCCCCCTCCCCCCCGCCCTTTCCCTTAAAACACATCCAGATATACATACATACATACATACACACACACACACACACACACACAGGCATACAGACCCCCCCGCCCTCACTCACATGGTAAATTGGCCTCTTTACACTCTTGTTGTTGGTCATGGTCGGGTAATGGTGGAGTCATGGTCAACCCTACCTGCTTAGTCATGGCCTCCTTTCCTTTCCTTTCCTTTACTTGCCATTCATGCTCTTGCCTTCCAAATCCACTTCCCCTCCAATCTTTCCAATCTTGATTTTTGCATCACCCTTTCATTCACACATGTTTGTGACTATCTTTTTTTCTTTTTTTAATCAACATGTTTTTTCCTTTTTCTTTTTCTTCCATAGGATTTTCTTTTCAATTTACACTCAAGTATGCATTTAATTTAACTTTTTTTGATGGAATATATTTTCAGAGGCTAGTAAATAAGAAATAAATTCTAAAAAAAAAGCCAACAGTGTGAGGATTGATAAATCAAAACCAAAGGTTAAGTTGATGTTTTTTTTGAAAATAATGAATGCCCCTCAACTAAAAACAGGCTTTAAATTTTTTTTTAAAGCAAGTGATAAATAAAAAATATATAAAGGTAGTATGTTATGATTTTTTTTCGTTTTGCAAAACATAAATCTAATTATCAAAACAAAAAGAATCTATTAAAAAATACTTTTATTTATAATTGGCTTAACTATACATTATTTAGACATAGAAACATTTTTTAAACTATTTATGTATGCAAAAAGTATGAAAAAATATCCAAAACTAAAATCAAAGATTATTATATAAATTCTTAATAATTACGAATTTATTATTAAATTATTTTATGAATTAATCAAAATTATTTTATTGTATCATAATTTGAAAGTATAATTAAAATAAAATAAAATAAATTGGATAATAAGAATACTTTAGACATGCTAATTTTGAGAAGAACAAGTTAAAAACTAATAAGAACAAGTTATTCTTAATCAAAAAAATTGTATGTAAAAATCATACATATATATATAATATTTGAAACTCATATTTTTTAATTCTAAAATTTATCTTCTTATATTTAATAATTTTTCTATTATTATTAGAATTGCCTCTATTTTATTCAAAATATATCCTTGAATACATCTTGATAGCAATACACTAAGCAAAAATCCTTATGATATTTTGTCTATTCTATATCATATTTATCATCTTGTATGCAAATCATGTGTATTTAAAGATATTGCAATGTAACAACAAATCATTCAGAAATTGTACTATAAAGATGTTGTAGTTGGTATTGAATTTATAATGCATTTTATCCAATAAGACTAAAATGTATGGATATTGCTCTTGAAAATGCTTAAGTATGTAGATTAATAATTTTAAAGTGTGCTTATACTAGCTCTTGGTTGTCCACTAAAGGATAATGAAATCCTTCAAATTTCAACAGATGTTTTCTATCTTACTAGTTTTAATTTTTATAAAATATATTAGCTAAAATTTATACTTAAATTGATATATACTAACTTCTGCTATATTATTAAACTTCGAATTATGTTGTCGAGTTGAAAATTATTTAACTTTGAAATTTCTGATAATAATCAAAGATCTTTAATTTTAATACTTATTAACAAAAAATTGTCTTACATGCAAGTTACATATTCATTAATTATTTCCAATTTGAACATGGTATTAGAAACTTAGTCTTTGTAATTCTATTTGATAATTTTGGCACTAATAAACTCAGCCTAGGCTATTTTGAGGTAGATCTTTACCTCTCAATACATGATTTTTTATTTTATTTTTAAAAATTAGATTATATGCAAACTCAAAGATTTTTGAATTGCTTTATCAAGTAAATACTATTTTAATGCACTAAGGTTGTTTGTATTAACAAAATATAAACTTCAATATATATATATATATATATATATATATATATATTATATTTAATAAAATTATATATATAATAAGATAATTTTTTATATAATTATAATAATTATAATAATTCAAAACTATAATTGGTGACTGAAATTTACTATAAACATAAATATATTATTCTATTAATAATTTCGACTCTATATTATTTAAAAAATAAGTAAATGAATAAATTGTTATCTAAAATTCTACTTACAAAATTTAATGTTATAAGATTATCTTTTTAAAAAAATCAAAAGTATAAATTATGGATAGTAATCATATTTAATAAAAAATAATATTTTTTAAATAAAAAAATACATAGTATTATAACGCGAAACTTTTTTTGGTGGCAAGAGAATTATCTAATTGTCTTAATGATTATTAATGTTCTAATAATTGATTTTTTCATAAAATCTAGAATAAAAAAGTTTTTTAAAAAAAAGACTTAGTTACTACTTCTAAAATCTTGAAAAATCTTCCAAAATTTAAATAAAATTTTGTCAATTAAAAAATAATATTAATTAGTATTTATAGTTTTTATAAATATTATCAAATAAAGATTTGTTTGATTTTTATTTTAAACTTATAATATATTTTATATAAGATAACAAATAAACTATTTTTATTAAAAAATATAAAATAATAATAATATAATTACTAATCTTATAATCATATAAAATAAATATAAATTTATTTTCTATGAATCAATAAAATAAAATAAAAAGTCTTCTAAATGTGTCTATTTTCGTATAATATTTCAAAAATAATAATACTCTTAAACAACTTCTATTGATAAGAATATTAACTACATTTCAAAAGTAGATTAAATTCAGTTTTGTAATGAGAATAATAAGTTATTGACAAATTAATCTAATTATATAAATGTTTACAACTAAGTTTAAATTAATTAAATCTCTAAGTCCACTCTTTCAAAATAGATAATGTAAAACAATTATGAGAGTTTGTAATAAATAGAGTTTGTTTTATTTAAATGATGTATACATGATTTTATGTTGTAATATAATATTTTTGTTTTATTTCTTAATAAAAATATTTTTCTGAAATAATTAAAATATATTTTATTTTATATTTACTTTTATTCCTATAAGATCGAATATATATTTTACTAGTTATAAAATATTAACAAATATATATTTAATAAAATTTTCCTACAAGATTAAATATGTATTTAGAATAATCACTTGTGTGATAGATTTATGTGTAAGTAAAGTAATGTAGGTATTTGAAATATGTTCATCTATTGACATTGACTGTCGAAAAAAGTGTATGTTGCAATCAAATTAGATAAAAAATAGGGATTAAAAGAAAAATAACGACTTTAAATTTAGTAAGACAATTTGACTAGTGCAAAAGAAAATATGAAGCAAGAAGATAATTATTAATTAAATAGGATCAAAGCTAAAGAGGTGAAATTATGAGTTTTTTTGCTTTATTGGTGTTTATAAAAAATAAAAATCCAAAATGAAAAAACTCAAGAAAGATATATTAAAAACCAAATAGAATAAAAATAATTGTGTATATATGATTTAAATGATTAGAGGCGTATAAAGAATAGTAAGTTGTAGGTGATTATCATGTCAAGTTATTGGATTTGATATTATTTTTTTATCTTTCTTGTAAACAAAATTTATATAAATAAAAATAATTCTAAATTCTAATTTTATTAATTCAACTAATTTTTAAAAATTCATCAATTATAACTCATAATTTAATATTTCTAAAAAAAACTCTCTTTTATGACCATATTTTTATAATTGTATAGTATTAACTTTGACTTTTAAGTCAACATTGTTTAGTTTTTGCTTCTTATAATACAAGAAAAAACTAATATTGATAGGAAGGTTTGTATTTGTATTGAGGTAGGTTCAAAAATTTAACCAAATATTACCTAAAAAGTAGTAAAACTACAAAATAAGGAACATACTTACAAAAGAAGATAATATAATGAAAAATAAGTTTATCCAATTGTAATAACAATAATGCAGCTACATTCTTGTATAATATCATATAATAAAGATCTTCAATTTTTATTTAAACCTTCTATTTATTTTATTATACAAATTTATGTAGGACCTAAAAACCATATAATTTCAATATTTATCTTATTAATTTTTAAACCTTGTATCTTTTTCCTTAATTAAAAATATGCTTAATATGACAAAGTATTTTCAATATAGAAATTAAATCTATATATGTAGAAATTATAGATAGTCAATTCTTTTCTTTTAAAAATTTTTCTCTTAAAACTCTACCAATATATATAATTTTCCACATCCATAAAAGTATAATAATGCTTTGTATTATAACAAATCTAATCAATCTTGCCATTATAGACTTATTATTATTAGAAAAGTTAATCTTTAGATAGATTAGGCATTCTATAGTCTTCAATTCTATCTTAATTTAATTACAATATTACCAAAATAAGAAGTGTATCTAAATTTTAGAAAAAATAAATCTATTTTTTATAAAATAAATACACTAGATTTTGTATTAACTTTGAAATATTATCAAAAATAAATATAAATAACAAATCTCACCAATATATTCAAAAAATATTTTGATATGAAAATTTAATTATAAAATTAAAATATAATATAATATAATAAAAACTTGCTATTATAAAATTATTTTTAAAAGATTGTTGTTATCTAAAAGATGATTTTTTTCCAATTATAATTTATATTAATGACAAGAACTTTAATTATTAGATATTAGCATACAACTTAAATCATTATCAAACATGTTAAAACATTTTATTATCACAATTTGGTAAAAGTACTGCATGTTATCTTAAAAAAGAACAAAGCTTGTTAAATATCCTATCTAGATGCTTCTATCTCATAAAATAAAATAATAATTTTTTATATAATTTTAAAAAAACTATTCTTCTTAGAACTAAATTAATTTTATCTTCAAGTTATAAAATTAAAAATTATTATTGGATCTTCAATTCTTGATGAAGCTTGTTTGAGCTTATTATTAAATCTTTTTATTTTTGAAGCTAAATATAAGTTTAATAAAAATTAAAAATATTTAATTTCAAAGAAATAAGTTTTTATATAAAATATATTTGTATAATATAAAAGATCATGTATAATTATGTATCCTTTAAATAGGATATAATTTTCTAAAATTAGAATATTTTAAATATAATAAAATTTTAGACTTTATTTTAAAAAAACTTTAGTAGCTTCAAATGTAAAAAAACTATCAAATCATCTATATAATCTTGAAATATTTGCTCTAAAAAAAAGACTATATCATCTACAATATAAACTTTATTAACTATTATTAAAAAATATATATATACTTATTTATTTCAATAGATTTTACTACAAATTTGCCAATCTTAGTTTCTTATAACTTTATTTTTGTGATAGTTGATTGTCTAACCATAATGGCTAATTTTAATGTTATTTAAATTCATTATACGTAAAAAGATAGCTAAGCCCTTACTTGATAATGCATACCATTATTGTATACTTTTAATTGATATGATATTTAATTCAAGATTCCAATTTGTATTAAAATTTTAAAATATCTTATTTAAGATGTTGAAGATAGAAATAATTTGTTTCGTCAATCTATTATTTGCAAATTGATAGATAAACTCAACATGAGAATCAAATACTAAAATAATATTTGAAATTTACAGTCAATTATTTTAAAAAAAAATTGTACAACTTTCGTATCATTTGTAGAATTTTTGTACCAAATCATGATATATTTTTTTAATTTTTAAATACTATTTTAAATTATATTTATTATATATAATTTTATATTATTAACTCTTAAAAATTTAACAATTAAAAGTAAAATAATTAGTAAGTAAAAGATTAGAATTTTATATAATAATAAAGATATAGCTCATAAAAATTTGAAAAAAAAAAAAAAACCAATTTAGGTATCTTTAGAAAAAATAGCCTTTATCTAAAGTTGATTATAAGATTTTGTTACTTATTTGTAAAATCAAAACCAATTGATTTTGTAATAAGTTAGTTTATCAATGATTAAAGTTGTTGATTATTTTTAAAAAATAAATTGAATTTTATATTAGTTAAAATTATCAAGACTAATAAGATTTATATTATATTTTATTTTTTTCTAATTAAATTCTACAAAACAGTCAATATATTAGAAAAAAGAAATTATCATCATTTTTTTATTAGAATAGATAGTACTAAATGCTTTAATATTAAATAAGTCTTAGATTTGAAGTGATGTTAAAACTAATTGAAATATCTTATATGTTGGTGTAAATATGATATTAATAGGCATATATAGAAGCCATCTAAAAATCTTACAAATGCACTAGAGAAGATTTTGTTTTTCATCAATGACATTCCTCTAAATCACAAACTAACTATTATCAACAATAATTTTTTTGTTTAATTATAAAAAAATAAGTTTTTATTTAATTATTTTTTAAATATACTTATAATTTCTATTTAGATTTTATATTAGCAAAATTGATAACTAACAACTAAAAAATTTATCTTAAGAACTATCATTTGCAAAACTACTAGACAAACTATTCAGGTTGTTACAATCTTTATGATGTTAAAAAGAAAAATGAAGTTCTTTAACAAAGACATATTTTTCAAATAAATAGTAAGATACAATATATCTGTATTATAAGAAGTTTTATTATGTAAAGGACTAAAAAGAGATTCTTTAGTTTAAGGTGCTTGGTGATTATATATTTTTTTAAAAGTTAAAAATCTTATTTCACAACAATAATTAATTAGAACTTGTGAAAAGAATAGCAAGTATGTTAAGATTTGAGTTTAAGAATCTAACACAAGATGGATAAGATCAATTGGCAAGAGCAATTGGCAAGAGACTATCAAGAAAAGAAGTACGGAAGAATAAAAACTAACAATATATACATGTACAAATCTACCTTGCTTAAATTATATTCCTTAACTAATATTCCTTGCTTATCAAATAATATTTGCTAAAATGTAGATTATTCTTAGATTGTAAATTTACATCCCTTAACTAATATTTCTTGCATAATTTATAAAATTTCTATCCACCAAGGTTACAAATTAAACAAGGTACATCAATAAATATGTAATAGCTAGAAGAAAATTTAGAAAAATTTATAATAACTATGAAAATATCAAGAAGTAGAATAAAAAAAGTTCTAAGAGAAAAAAAAAAAAAAAAAAAAAAAAAAAAAAAAGATCTAAAAAGATTTATAGAATAAATTTTTAATAATAATAATAATAATAATAATAATAATAAATATTACATTAGAAAGATAATCAAACCAAAGCAAAGAAAAAAAGAGGTCCAATTAAATTTAGTAGGTGTGATTAGATTTAACACAAATAAAAAATAAATTTGAATAAGGCAATCAACAAAGAATTAGTATAGGAATTATAAAAGAAGTTTGGAAAGAGTCATACATGGATTGCAATCCTCAAAATTAAAAGATGTGAAAAAAACTTTAAACAAAATTTTAAGGATTTAAAAAGAAATTTTATTAAAAATAAATTTGCATATGTATATGCCAAAAAATGCAATCCAATATATATGTGATATAAGTATGAATGAATCTATAGTATAAGAGGTTGAAATAGAGAAGAATTTAATAAATTAGATTCATAGATTTTAGTATAGTTTTGCCACCCTTCTTGTTGATTTTTTATTATTGTAAGAAATTTCAAATATATATATATATATATATATATATATATATATATATATATAAATTTCTTGTCTTTTGAAAGTATTGAACTAAAACCATAAATGTTGTATTTATTCAAATGGATTTTTTTTTCTTAAAAAAAATTATATAAAAAAACATGTTATATATAAAAATTTTAAAAATTAGTCTTGGTATTTGGTTGTATTGTAGAAGATAGATACTATACACATAGCACTCTAAATGTTATGTTAGAAGTTAGTTATGAAAGATTTAATAATAATCAAATAATTAGATAGTCTTTTTGGATGCATATGAGATAGTATTAATAGATCAAAAGATTTATCAACCACCTTTATGCAAAATATAAATCAAAATTTGTGACAAACACTACACAAAAAATCCTTAATTTTATTAACTTGTAGAACTTAACCTTAGTAGACAAGAAAAATTGTTAAAAAGATTTATACTACTTCAAATAGTAGAAGTAGGTAAAAGTAGGTATTAATAGATATGGTAGATAATATTCTACTTGAGTAACATTACAAAAGTTATTTAATTGCAAATTAGATATATAGATATACCAAGTGGCTGCAATTATTTCTCTAAAAACAATTTTATTTTTATGAAACCACCATGGAAGTGTTCTATAGCTTAGATGTTTTGTCCATAAGTATCTTTTTTTAAAAAAAGATTTTACATAGCTTTCTTGATATATATATATATAAGGTTATTTTGGATCTATTCAATGCCTTTTGTATTTATATATATATGTATATATATATATATATATATATATATATATATATTAAAAGGAAATAAACTTATAATATATTAAATTACTTATTAAAATATAAAATTTTCCATAAAGTTAATATTAAAAAATATATCAATTTTTTTAAAATAATAATAAGAAAAATATATTTATTTATATATTTAAATATTTCAAATTTTATATTTTAACTAATAATAAGTATATTAATAAAAATAAAAATAAAATTTTTATTTCAAAATTTTAGATTTTATTTATTAAATTACAAAAATTATTATTTTTAATCAAACTACTTGATTAAAATATATTTGATTCACAATTTAATTGTAACAAGCCAAATCATAAAAAAATTATTATTTTGATATTTTAATATATATATATATATATATATATATACACACACATATATACATACATATATATATATATATATATATATATATATATATATATAAGCAAATAAATTTTATCATTATAGAAATTATGAAATAAGATCTTAAAATTATTAAATCATTAAAATATATATATATATATATATATATATATATATATATATATATATATATATATATATATATATATATATATATATATATATATATATGTTCTAAAATATTCTAAAATATTCTAATCATGATTCAAATTAATCTAAGATACTTTAATCACGATTTAAATTAAAGTTTTTTTAATTTATTATTATTTTTTAATTATATTAGGTAATCATATTCTTATATGAAAAAATAGTTACTAGGTTGTATTTTATATAAGATTAACTACTAAGACACACATTAAATTTATAAAAGTAATCACAAAGTAGATTATTTAAATTGAAAGTGTTATAATTTTTTAATATTTATTTTTAAAAAATTATCTTATCTTTTTATCTAATTTTATATTATGTATTTATACTTAAATTATAATTTAATAGCTTCTATTTCAAATACAAAAATATTAATTTTATATCTAAAACTTATTATTTTATATAATTTAGGTGTTATTAGGATACTAAAATTTATCACAATAGAGGTTTAAGACCATATGTCTTATATCATTGTGTTCAAAGTTTACAATTAGATATATTCTTAAATACAAATTAAAACAACACATCTTATGTTTGCTAAATGCAATTAGCTAAAGACTTCTTGAATACGACAAATTTTAATAGTCACAAATGTTTTGATATTATTACAAGTATAAAATATAAAGTAACTAAAATAGTTATAGCACATTATTATTTTTTACTTTGTACATATTTAGAACTTTAATTTTTATAAACTTATACAAACAAAATATATGTACAAATGTATGGTTAAAAACAAGGATTTAAAATCAAGATTTTGTTTTTTTAATATTCTTTATAATATTTGTTGCCAAGTATAAAGAGACTAATTTTTTTTTAACAAAAACTATAAATTAAGAGAGATGTTAACAAGACTTTGAAAAAACCTAAGTCTTAGTTCTATATGTAATATTCAAAACAAACTACATTGAAGCTTTACAAAGACAACAAGACTTATAGAACAAGAGTCAATATTTTATACAAAATTTAAAGTACTATAATTAAAGAATATAATACTATAAATAGATTTTAAGAAGATGATAAAAATTATCTTGAAAAGTTAAAAATATCTTTAGATATAATAGCAATTTATTCAAAACATTTTCAGCTATTGAATTAAATTAAATTTTGAAAGAAAAAGAAGAAGAAGAAATAATTTAGATTTTTAAAATATAATTTGAATTTAATAATTAATAATAGCAATTTAAATTAGATAAAGTCTAGAAAGAGGTTGAATAAAAAAAAATTAGATAAAAACTTTAAAAAAAAAAAAAAAAAAAAAAAAAAAAAAAGAATAAAATTTATTTTATAACTTCAAATAAATACTTAGATACAGAATTTTTATATAGATATCTAAAATTAAATATATAATTTATATAAATATCTAATTTATAAAAATTCCATGCATCAAGATTATAAATTAAGTGGGATACATCTATATTTAAATTAGTACTTAGAAAAAAGAAAAATAATAAAAAAAATAAAAGAAAGAAAGATAATTATAATAATAATAATTTTTAATTATTAAATATAAGTTAAAATATATAAAATTCACAAGGCAATTTAATTGTTACTTGATATTTTATTTTATCATAAAATATTATATTAAATCTATTTAGTCGACCTAATTTCATAGATCTAAGATAACAAGATGATTTAATTTTTTTATTTAATTTTCAATTTTTAATAGTTTGTAGATACTATATGACTTTAAAAGTATATATATTATATGTATAAAAATAATTTTTATAATATTATTTTTTAAAAAATTATCAACTAAAAAAATTCCTATAAATAATTATATTAATTTTATTAATTGGCGCTCTATAGATTAATATTTTATATCATCCAACCAATATCATAATTTATACTACAACATTAGGACTAAATAAAACTTATAATAAAATATATAAGTTGAAACAAATAATAAATAAAAAGAGAGTTTTTTTAATCAATAGTTATGTACTATTTATAATATTTTTAATTAATTTGATAGAATTGTTTAAAATTTATATTTTAAAAAGTATATAATTCTTTATTATTATTAGTTATTTAGTTATTTTGTATAAATCTTAGTTTTTATGAGCTTCAGAAGTAGTACTATAACATAATTGTTGTAGTTTTGAGCTCTTATAATATCCCAAAATATAAATAATATAGATAATTACCAAACTATCTATAGCACATTATAAAAATAAAATATATTTAAAAATTACTTTTATAATACTTTTATTTTTGTTATTGTAGAATTCTATGAATCAAATAATAATGCTTAAGGATGTATTTTAACTTTAATATAATTATTAAAATATCTAAACCAACAAAATTTGTATAAACATGGAATTTTCTTTTCTTTTAAATAATAAGACAATATTAACTTAAGAATTCACTCAATTAAATCAATCTTGCACCATCCAACTCAATCAAGTACAACCAATTGATTGAATCAATCTAACTAGTTGAGCGAAAACTAATACCTAACAAAGAGTGGGTCTCAGTGATGGTGTAGGTCTTAAAGCAGAAGCATTTAGCTATTAAGAGAATGTTTAAAAAAGAAATGAGAATGATTAGATAAACAACAAAGAAAAGATAGAGGAGTTAAGCCTGTTTGTAGATTAATTCTTAAAACGTTTTAAATACATTACATTCTAAAAATAAATTACAATAGCCTATATCATTAATTCTTCTTAAATCATTGTTAGATATTGTAGAATTGTAAGAAAATTATAAAATAGATCGAGCTCTATCAAATATAAGAATATATGATATATCAATATTTGTATCAAATATAAGAATCCGTTAAAATTTTGATCACTTTATTTGAATATCAAACTTATTATTTAAACTTATTTAGAGATGTTCAAAAGCATGGGATTGAGGCTAGCAACATTCAATTGATATGCATTACAAATCCAATTTGCTAAAAGTTAACATCAGCTAAAAGTTAAATTTATTAAATATCAAAATTGGTGGATTCAGGATCTTAAATATTGTTTACACCAAGCATTTAAAACTGTTATTGTGAATCTTGCACAAGTAGGTAAAGAAACAACGGATGATTCTACATGTGAGTACCTATCTATCCTTCACAAGACTCATTAATTGGAAATCATATCTCAACTCGTAGGCACTTGAGAATAGTGCAACATGGGTTAAGTTTCAGAAAGTCTCCATGGGAGTGTTTTGAGAAATGTTCACTCTAGATTTGATTTCATAGACCCCTAAGCCTAAGAACTATCTGCAGGCATCCGAAATGGTCAACACGTTTTCTGTGAGGATACTTTCCCATATCGAGAAAATTGCCAGCCTGGCTTGAAGGCACCAGGTAACTGAAATCTAGACAGTTGAACCTTGCTCCAAAGGCCATGAATACAAAGCGGAAGTGCCCAAAATTGGTTCAGGCAGGAGTAAAATCCAATTTCGTACGTTAATAACAGATTTAGGATTCTCGGTAAATCGGCAAAATTGTACCTCATAACTTGATTGGAAAACGTGTAGTAGATTTTTGTATCCAGCTACTCGTCAAAAGTCAAACAGAAACCCTTGAGCAAAGCCTCAAAAAGTTGTGAAAACCACATATTCCAGCACTTCCAAATTCATAAACAAACAGTAAAAGCTTTAGGGGTTATATGTCAGCCGCAAAACAACAGCGTCGCAATGAAAGAGTCCCCAATCGAAAACATCGACACCCACTTCCTGGTGCAGCGCCTAATACCTTGATGTGGTGATTCCTTCTGGGCTTCCACAAGAGAACAGAATAGCAGCTCCTTCCCGCATGAGACGATTACTCCTTTTACACTCGAGCACGGATCTCCGCTGCTCACGCTATGATAGGCAAAAGATTTTCGACTTGTTCGTAAAATGATATGAACTAGAACTATAATTAAAACCACGCTACGTACAACATTCTGAGCCTGAAAACGGCTGGGTAGATTCCAACTGCTTCCGCATGTGCTCA
Source organism: Physcomitrellopsis africana (assembly GCA_036785485.1). Taxonomy (NCBI): domain Eukaryota; kingdom Viridiplantae; phylum Streptophyta; class Bryopsida; order Funariales; family Funariaceae; genus Physcomitrellopsis; species Physcomitrellopsis africana. Next base: position 42,658 of record JAWRVF010001431.1, on the reverse strand, counting down.
AGAAGTTGGGCAGCTTTTCTTTTTGCACGCGCAGTTCCATCATTTACCAGAGAACGTAATGGATCTTGAGCTCCCAACTTATGAGTTGTCTCCAGATGCACGGGATCATGGGTGGCCAAGGCAACAGTAATTGCTACAGCATTTTCCTTATTTCGAGGAGAGCCTGATTTTATGAGGTCCACAAGTATAGGTAAAGCTGAAGCTTGCCCAATGGCCAAGCGACCATCCGGATGAGTGGCTAGAATGGCAAGAATAGCAAGGGCTTCGTCCACCATACCTGAAAATAGTATTCGTCCTGGTCAGCTGACAGCAAAACAAAGAGAAAGAAAACAATCTGACGTGGACCTTCCATACTGATATTACTCAAAACTATAGTTACAAACCATTTGATACGCTGTCCAATGTCAGATGCGCCATTCAAGCCCAGCTTTAAGGCATTCTACTGATATCATCGGACTATTACGTCAACAAAAATACATGAATTACGAACGCAGCATCTGATACGGTAAAGAGGGCTCACCGGCACTAGGATCTCTCAATAAGTCCATGAGAGGTGGGACTACACCGGCCCTTACTGCACGAGCTTTGTTCCCCTGGTATATTGACAGGTTAAATAAAGCAGTAGCAGCGTCTTTTTTCCCTCGTGAGGTTCCATCCTTCAATAGATCAACAAGAGCAGGAATTGCCCCATGGCTTCCGATAGTTACCTTGTTTTCGTCCACTACTGAAAGAGAAAATAAAGTAGCTGCAGCATTCTCTCGGGCCTCCTTGCTTCCGTTCTTAAGAACTTCCACAATTGGCTTGATAGCTCCAGCATTTACAATGATTCCTTTGTTAGCATCATTGATGGACAGGTTTAGCAAAGCAGTCACTGCATGCTCCTGGGTTTTCAGATCTTCAGTCGAGAGGAGGCCGATTAACAGAGGTATAGCCCCCGCCTCAGCAATACAGACTCTGTTCTCAACATTCCTTTTTGCCAATAACCGAAGCTCTCCAGCTGCAGCCCGCTGCATGTCAGCCTGGCCGCTTCTGAGTTTTAGAAGAAGATGTTCAACAGTGGCACGCTCGCCAGAAGAATATTCTAATAGTTTAGATGGTTTAGGTTTGCTACTGGACTTCTTGGGAACTTCAATGCCAACGGATTCACACCATTGGGCAATAACACTCCGAAGACTGTAATTGGGGGTCAGCCCCAAGTGAGTTAGGAGAACACCTGTCTTTGGGCAAGTCTTGTGACCGTTATCCAGCCATCTTTGTATACATGCACGTTCATAGGTCTGTAAGCAGAAACACAAAACGTTCAGTTTCGAAAACCCCAACCTGTTCACAGCCAAGAACATTGTTGTCTCTGTTTTGTTAAACTAACATAGACTGTAGCCTTCCAATTGAACAAAAGCTCTGTTTCGATCATGGAGACACGTGTACACTCTCTGATTATGCGGGCAATACTGCCGGAACGAACTGCAGGGACTCTGTAAAAACCTGTCTAATATGATCGAGCCAACCAACCTGTCCAGTTGCAACAATTACAGGATCTTTCATTAAGTCCAACGAAATTGGGCACTTGAAATCGTCGGGTACTACTTGCATCTTCGCTTTCTCAGCGCCCGAGCTTTCGACATCTGATATCTGCGAACCCCGTCCCTCAAAACCTAACCCTGCTCGGATCTCTGCGTGGTGCTTCGTAGCCTTTGGCACGTAAACTCCAGCTGCAATGTTTACCCTGTCTAACTCAGGAGTTTCCTCATCTGATTCTTCTGGTGGTAAGATACTCGTCAGCTTTCGTAAAACAGTGAACAACTGTTGAAAGCACATTTCCTGCTCATGACTATCGTCACCAAGGTTCTGTTTCTCAAGCATCATCTCCTGCAATGCTTGATTCTCTTGTCTAATGGCAGCAGGAGTTCGCAGTTCAAGTTTCTCCGCCAACATCTGAAGTTCTTCAAATCCAGCTGAACTGTCCTCCTTCTCATGTAAAACTGCAACCAAACTTGAATGAATTTGTAAATCATGGTTATCTACCCTCCCTTTAGCACGTTTGAGCTGGCTTCGAACAAGGTCCACCTGTACAGTAAGAGAGCCGAATTAACAGCCGAAGCAATGCTAAAGCAGCATGTTGCCTAGAATTATGATCAATAATCACACAGAGAAAGACCCTGGTACCACATTCTCCAACTTAGCGTAAGATAATATTTTCTAATGAACTGATTATGTATACAACCAAAATGCAAACCTCATTTGCGTATCCGCTGGAGGCAGGGAATCACGGAAGGTTCAATCCATTCATCTCCTAGCATTCAATGAAAATGCATACCGGTCAAGGTGATTATAAAAACAAACGTAGAGAGCAGAACAACATGAGCGTTGAATTGTCCCTATGACATGAGGATGATGCCGAGTCCTTTCCAATCATACCTGCTCTTTAACTTCATCTGAAGCAAACTGATCGTATGGAAGTGCATCCAGTGCACACTCCAGGTCGGCATTCACTTTATCAAATTGCTCTGCGGCAGCTTGTCTCTCCAAGACCTAGAAAAACCATGTCAACGTCAACAAATCTACGCCACTGCGCACAGAATAGGAACTTCTAACTAACATGTAGAAATTATCATCATCATCATCATCATCATCATCATTATTATTATGATAAATTCAAAACAAAAAAAAACAAAAAAACAAAAAAAAACAAAAAAAAAAAAAACATGAATATTCTTCATAAGACCTAAACTTCATCGTCGCTGTTTAAACAAACAAGAGAGAGAGAGAGGGAGAGAGAGCTTCAAATAAGGCGTTAAGGTGAAAAGTGGCCATAGGTTCTAAAATTATATAGGAGAGATTCCAGAGTGCGATGAAATGACCAGGTATAGCTTGCTTCCGTCATGACACATTTGGAGCAACTTGTTCGCTGATTGCAGAGCTTCTTCTAAGTCATGAAGAGCAGTACAAGTTTTATAAGACATCTTCTGACGAGACTCTCTTAGCTCTTCGAATAGTGGTGCCAGCAGCTTCACTCTCCTGGTCAGCAAAGCACATTCCTTCTTGTGGCTTTTGATATAATCTCCTTTTAAACCTATGGTGTTAACCGCGTCTATGAGGGACTGAATCAACTGTACTTGCGACAGGTGACTGTCCGCCATCTTGACACCCTTTCTTCGCCAAACCTCGCAGAGAGAAGTTTGCTCCAAAAGAAGAAAAAAGAAAAAGCAAAACCAAAACTTGTTGGGTCAATATTCAGACCATCGATACTGAAAATATTTTCGGTTTCTGCAGTAATATCGCATTTGAAACTCCCAAAAGCCCATATCTAATAGCCGAAATCCACGGAATCCTATCGAATTCTCAACCCAGGCGCGAACATGAATCGAACCTAAAAATATTAGGTCATATCCACATCACAACTACCCGCCCAAATCGACAATCCTCGTCAATACATGGTCTCCAAATGCACCGCACCGCCTTTTCGCATTTTGGCAACCCAGGGCCTGAAAGCCCCACTACGCACTTCGAACCATCCTTATACACACCCCCTCAGTATCAAAACAATTGCAAAACTCTGGCCGGCACCTGTACTGCAAAACTGTACAGAGCCGCTACATCACGTTCTTGCGATGGAGCTTCGGTACATCAATTCCGATTGTACACCCCAAAAAAACAAAGGGAGGACTAAAAAACAAAAAGGGAGAGAGAGAGAGAGAGAGGCAGAGAGACAGAGACAGAGACAGAGAGACAGAGAGACAGAGAGACAGAGAGACTAGGGTAAGCAGGGTTCATGCGCAAGTCCCACCCCCACCCCTACCCCCCTTGCTTGCAATTCCACTGTCAAGTTGGGCAGCTCCAACAAGACAAACTAACACCACCAGTGGGTGCTGGGTTCGGAAATCGAATCAGCAGCAGCGTCGGGGACCACCGCAGGAAGGGAAAGGGGGGGGGGGGGGGGGCATCTGAGGAGGAACAGCAGCAGGAGGGGGCATCTGAGGAGGAGGAGCATCAGGAGGGGGCCCCGAAACCTGCCGAGCTCCAAGCACATCCACGCCCCCCCGTTTCGGTCCCTCGCCGCTTTCTGGGCCAGAATGCCCCACGCTTCCCCCGCGCCACGAGGGCTGCCATTACAGCCCCTCCCCTTGTGCGGACACTCGCGCCCGGGCATTACGCTTCGTCTTGCCCTCTTGCTAGCGAACACGTTTCTTCTTAGGATTGGGTGTAGCTGCAACTGTCTTTGTTTTTCCTCCTTTTCCATGCGAATTTGCCCTTTTAAATCGGTTGGAATTTCTTCTCCATTATGTGATGTTTGTTACATGGAGACTTTTTTTTAAAAATAAAAACAATAATAATTATGGTTATTATATTAAAAAATTTTGTGTGAACTACATTAAATATAAAAATTTGAATTCTGTGTTGGTAATCAAATCAATCATAACAAAAATCTGAAAAAAATCTGGATTCTATTAATAGCATTAGTGCCAGTAATTACTAGTTTTACTTTTTCATGTTAAATAAACAAATTATGATTGATTTCTGATGAAAGTTTTTAAAAATAAAAATCATGACATTTTTAAAAAAATAGAAGAAAGATGTAAAACTACTTCAGCTTTACAGTCATTCTTATCATGTCATGAATACAATCATAGTAATATAAGCAATTATTCTGAAAACTTTAAACTTTGATATGGTGATGTGAAATAGGTGTATATATACAGACACAGATATAGCACAAACATGTTGTATGTACACATATAACATGTTGCAATAAAAGCACTTTACAAATGATTGCTTCAAAATTAATTACATTTATTTTCACATAAAATTTACCTCTAAATAGTGTTATTTTTACACAAATATTATACAAAACCAAAATAATGTAGAATATTTTTTTAATTAAAATATTGAATGATTTTAAGTAACTTCAGAGTTAACCAATCTTTTGTATCTTTTGAGGGAAAAAACAAAAAAAATAAAAAATATGATAATTTAGAGATGAACTTTGAATACTGTAGTTTAAAGATGGTTTTAAAACATAATTTATATATTGTTACACTTCTGAGGATTTTAAAACTGATCTACTTAAAATCAATAAGAACATCATAATACATTTTGGAGAGTCGCTGTTTTGGTGTGTTAAAAATAATAATAACAATAATGATAAAGTAATTATTTATACAAAGAATCATTGGAGGATGTTTTGTTTTTATATCACTGGTATATTGAGAAATGCTCAAATCAAAATTATAAGTTGTCATTGATTGCATATTTGAACCATTAATAATAATGTAACATGTACTATTTACTTCTTTAAAGGAAAACTTTTGATAATATTACATGCGATTTTGCAAAGATACAAAATTTAATACTTATCAACGAGCAACAGCTCAAAATTTACATCTACTGTACAAATGTTAACAAAGTTAATGGATTTATTTTGCAATTACATTTTGTAAGGTAAATTCAAAAAGTAAAAAACTAGATTATTTATAAATAATCTAAGAATATAATAATTGTTTCACCTAAAGTTAAATTCATTAAGTGTTATTAGATTAAACATATCGTAAATTGAAAAACCAATTAAATTTACTAATACATACCATTTATTTATAACTAGAATTTGTAACTAGATTCTAAAATTTTAATAATTTAATTATATATGCATATATTTAGTAATTTGGGCTAAATCTTGTTGTACAAAATTGTAAGCTTTATCTATATATTTTTTATCTAAGACATCAAACTTATTTCATAACTTAAAATTTAGATAAGTGATATACATGTAAAAGAAATAAATGAATAGTTTAACACACAATTATTATAACAGAAGTCAGGCATTCATTAATTTTTAACATTAAAAGCAAATTACAAATATATTTCTGATACATATATATATATATATATATATATATATGTGTGTGTGTGTTATCTTTGAAAATCAATGATATGCATGAAATAATATAGTGAGGGTTCATTAAAAATGAAGTTCTTGTGTGTCAGTAGGTATCTGTGTATGTTTATATATATATATATATATATATATACTTATTTTTATTGTTTACAACATCAATAATTTTTTTGTATATGAAGAAACAGAAACACCTCGTGGAAATAAGAACCGTTCATAATCTTCTGACTTTTGACCAACATGCAAATGTGACAATATCAGGGGGAAAGCCTCTCATTTCACTGTTTTTTAATTTAATTTGATTTATTTTATTTTTTGTTACGACATAACTTCAAGTTGGTCATTTTGTCTCACACTGTGTCTCATCTTTGGCATGGCCACGTGGGTGTTACTTTCCAATTAAGAACCAAGCATATCAGTGCAACAACATATCCAAAAGCTGCAACTACAAGTACAGAGAACAGCATGATTCATCAGTGGAACCCAGGAATTCACGACTCCAGATCAAGCAGACATGCAATGACTTTGCAATCACCGAACAGCAGCAGCAACAGCAGCAGCAGCAGGAATTTGTGAAGAAATGGTGAGAAACTGAAAGTGGTGGGCTGTGGCTGTGCCGTGAGGGAAAGGCAACTGCACAAGTTTTTTCTTCTTCATCGTCATCCCTTTCACAACAATCCTCTCATGAAATAGACTGCCACAAGCACCAAGACAAGACAAAGGCAGGATGGTTTCCCCTACAGAGAGACAGGGAGGTTTGCCATCAGCATTGCCCCGAAAGCTGTCCAGGTGCACTGTCAGGGACAAAGCCGGTCTCTTCAATACACACACACATGAAGAATTCATCCGAACACCCCCCTCCCCATTCTGCAACTTGTTGGAAACTATAATTAGACCCCGCAGAGTTGGTCTCCTGCAGCCTTCAAATCAACTTTGCCTGGTGTGGCAGAGGGGGTGGTGCGGTGACAGCCCAGAGTTAAGATTACACAATATTCATTCATTATTTATTTCCTGAGTTTAACTTACTTGAAGACCAGCAATGTTGGAAGTCAACGTATCCCTTTGATGCTGATAAGAGTCATTTGGAGACGCTTGAAGAGTGGGCAGCACAGATCCAATCGCGTGCACAACTTCGCGTTCATCTGAATGCTGGCTCTGCTCGGCTGAGGTCGGAACTTCGATGTTTGAGGAGCCCTCAGAGGACAGACTATTAAGGGCCCTGTCAGTGGACAGAGCCATTTGTCGAATGTGATTGTACAGCTTCACATGAAACTTATGGTCTGGCGAGAAGATGTCAGACTCGTTGGATGAGCTATTACCGGGCTTGCAGAAGGAAGGGAGTGTTTCAAAATCCATCACCTAGAAGCAAACATAAAAAACCTGTTGTCAAGTGCCAGATACCCCAGAAACTCAAGAGTGAGTTACGTTAAAAGACGTGACACCTTTACGACGTACCACACTTTCACCAATTCCGTTGTCCACACTGTGGTTCAAATGCTGTCAGCACGCAAAGTGAAAACTTACCTGGAGAAGCTCCTCCTGCCCGCTCCCCCGTAGTACTTGCACTTTGCTTTTTGTCCTTTCATGGAGCATAGGTTTCACTGCCTGCTCAACCAGGTGGTAAAAGTTTGGTGAGCGACTCATCATTGCAACGGGGCAGTTAAAACTCAAAGAGTCGGAGTCCCAGGGCAACTCTTATGATCAAGGCTAGTGCCATAAGAGCAAGTCACCAGTGATCCGCAAACTGCAAAAACAGAAACTTCATGATACCTTCCAACAGGTAGAAAACACATGCGGCGCATTGACAATGTAGTAAGTGTCAGTTTTCTCTGGATAATTTAAATCATCAACGGTTGCGATAGCTGTGAAGGTCTTCAACCGGCTGATTGCGGAAAGCCTGAGGCTAGTCATATCCAAAATCTTCAAACAGGTCCCTACGTATCGCCCCTTATTCGTGCTGATTTCAGGCTGTGTAGCACATGCGTTGGAAGTCAGAACATCTAAGCGTCTTTCATGACGATGTGACAACAAAAATATAACAAACATTACGCAATGGACAAAACCCCATCAGCGTTTTGCAGAACTTACCAAGATTATTCTATCCCTATACTCGTTGATCTGAATATGTGACTGGACATATTTGTCTACCTGCAAAAAACCGAAAAATTTGGCGTCTTCATGTAAGTGCAGCTTACATAAGTCCACAATCCCTGATAAAAAGGATGTTACGAGTGGTGAAATGTAATGCTACTCAAAGAAGAGATTATGCACCAAGTACTCCTACCTGGCAGTTCGTTTTGCTCGTAGAGAGTATTCGGACATGAAACTTTGGATGCAAAGGTTTCAGTTATTCAGGATTAGGATAGAAAGAACGAGTCACTCACTGAGGCTTGATCAAAAGTACTATTGCCGACACCAATTGCAAAAACAGGTCGACCCTGGGGAATGATTGCAGAGAAGGCTCCGTAAGCGAGGTACCACCGACATGAAAATACACTTCAAGCTTATTCGCAAAAAAAAAAAAACAGGAGCAACCAGATATATTTATTAAAAAAAAGGATTCAGATTCAAGTGTACGTTGAAACTCAACCAGTATACCTTACTCAAGGTTTGACGACTCTGTTGCAGTGCGACTATGACAAGCAAAGATGACAATGGTCTTCATGTGCGACTGAGGAAAAGTACAGTAGAACATCAGAGCCAATAGGAATTGACGAAGATATCTACTGAATCCTGAACTAAACATGCTTGCCTGTTTGCAAAAGCCGCAAAATCCTATCAACTGAGTCTGCCGGATAGCATCGAATTTCTCCTTTGGCAATATGGGCTCCTGCAACCAGGTGACTACCAGAATCAATACTTCTGCGCAATTGTGCACAAATGTGGAAATATACTCATGTTTGTGTCAATACCATCGTAAACCCTTCTACCTCTAAAGTGACAGATTTAGTCAATTTCTGTGCTGTAAAGATGATCTGCCGGTCATTAGAGGGTTAACAAGGAACCATTGCATAGAGAGCACATGAGCAATAAACGAAACTCAGACCATCCAGTGTGAGTCAGTACTAATGGTGGCCTTACCGCAAGGATGTTGTCAATCTTGTTGTTGACTCTCCAATTCAGGCAATCCACAATCTGCGCAACAAAATATGAAAAAATGTCAACTAAATACGCTCAGGTTTCACCCATAGCTCAACTGAATAATAGCACGCTACTTACACCAATGAACATTCTGTGCTCACCATTTTACTCGCTTTCGTAGCATCGCCGTCTCTTGCTCTGAGGAATCGTTCCAGAGTGGCTTCTGGATAACCACCATGTATATTCTGCATTGAATGGAAAAGCATACTCAACATCCATTTCCTTCCCCCGAAGAAATACCAGCGAGTGGTTCCATGCATTCAATGACATAGAATTCGAGCAATCCTTCATCCTGAACACCAGAGGAGCCTTGAAAGGTACCTGGAAACTCTGACGCAGAGGTTCGCCCACTGATGACAATGTATGATCACATGCAGAAAAAAAAAAGGTGTGAATGAAGAAATACAGCGTCAGAAATCGACCCAATTAAACCATGTTCACCCCATATGGAGAAAAAGTCAGTTACATACCTCAGAAAATGGGGCAATATCAAACACAAAAAATTTGCAGGAGCATGAGGCATTGCAAATCAGCAAAGAAACGAGGGCAGGAAACATGAAGAGAGCAAGAGGAGGAACAGGAAGCCACTCACAGGCATCGATGATGTCTTGCAGTTCCCTCACAATCGTCTCAGTCTTGGACCGTGACATTTGTGAGCCCTAAACTCACAGTTGACAATAAAATCAGGCTTCCACGCAAAACAAAAGCACAAAGCATGCAACACGATGAAGCAATTTTGTTATCAGGGGGGAGGCTCTGTGCTCTTTCTTGTGTGCTGACGTGGCTGTACGATTTCATTTCCTCACATGTTCTGAGTCACACATGGGTGATAAATTTATTGTGTGTGATGAACTTGTGGTGGTGTACAAGATGCTCTAATCCTTCTGATTTTGCGTTTGAGGTCAAGTTTTTTTCGATGGGTACCAATGGATGTAGACAAAATGTTGCAGTTTTAGGACTAGTTTGGAACGATGCATTCCTGAAGGTGGAGTTGTTGCCACCACAAACAAACCAAACATGAAAAAACAAAAAAGAGGAATATCATTTGTTGCATAATTTTTTTTAAAAAATAAAAAATGTTAACAATGCAAACAACAGATTTTAAAGTATTTTTTTTAGAACTTCTAGCATCTTTACTGTAAAAATTGGAGTGGTTCTTTTGAACCCAAAAATAACTTTAATTTTGATATGAGGAGACATATGCATTTGAGCACAAAAGATATGTCTTTGTTATAACAGCTGTAAAAAATTGTACATTGTTTGCTTATTTTATTTTATTTATTTCGTGAATAGTAATAAATGTCCAGAAACAGCTTCAAATTTTAATTTGAGGACACATAAGCAATTGAACAAATGTATACTATTAAAATTTAACAAATAAAGAATCAAACTATAAGAATTAGTATAAGTTGTTTATGATTAGAAAATTGAAGCTATTATTGACATCTTTGCAAGATATAATTGACTGTTGATATATTTATGTTGAAAAGAATTGTATATATAACTATTCATGATGCCAAAATAATTGATTTTTTTGAGATGTTCAAAATTAGATTCTCCAATTTGATTTTATTTTTTCTATTGCATATTAAAAATATTAAAAATAATAAATCAATATACAAAATACAAATAAATAAATAAAATTATTCATTATAAAAAACTTCTGGTTTATTTCCATGAGTAAATTCGTTTTTAAACTTTACAATATGAATGATATGCCCTTAGAGCATATTTGGTATAAATATGGTTTTTTCTCAAAACATTTTGTTTTTTTCTATAAAATATATCACTACATTATCATGGATTTTATAAGGTAACCTGTTAACAAAGTTGTTCATAAAAATTCAATACATAATTCTTTTTACTTAAATCAGATGCATCATTAAATAAATTGAGAAGTGTTGCACATTTTTTGAGTGAAATGTATTTTACTGATAAAATATGCAACACTTCTTAATTCATTTTAAATTCTTATAGTTGAACAAGAAAACTCAAGTATCAAAAATTATGATCAATTGGTTATTATTTTGTGTTAACTTCTTTTAATAGCTTAAAATATTTTTAAAAATATTTTAAAGATTTTCCATTTCATCTTACTATATTTATCATTATGGAGATGTCCAAAAGCTTAAACATAACTTACCAACATCAAGATTAAAGTTTTAAAAATGAATAAAAATGATTTTATTTTGAGAAACAAAGTATGTTTTACATGCTTTAATCAAATATATATTTTTTGAATCAACAAATTTCATAACAGGAAAAGTCATTTGTGTAAATGAACTACTAAATTTTCTTTTCGCAATACAGAAGTAATCTTTTAATCTGGAATTAAAAGAGTGTATCATTAGGTAGAAAGTCACAGTCGATTTTGAGAAAATCATTGATTTAGCTTTTCAGTGTAAAAATATTTTATTGTCGCAAAGTCGTTTTCCCACAATGTTGAACAGAATTTTGTTATTTCAAGACACTATTTTGCCGTAGAAAAACTCTTGACTTCTTGAATTTCTTTGTTTCGTCACTTGTAAAGATGCTACTACATGTTGTTCATCAGATATCAATGATTCATTGTAATAAATGCAGAAACAAATAAACATATCTAAAATAATATTCTAATAAATATAAATAAGATCTCATTCTCCTCTGTTGGTGAAATTATAATGCCTGAAGATAAACAACAATAAAAAAATAAAACAACAATTTAATTGTGCATCATTCATAACAGGATCACAATCACCTTTAGATACATTTGCAATCCCCCCCAATTTCTTACACCATCTACCTATCTAACATAATTTGAGAGCAGCATATACATTTCAATAGCATAATCAGAATGCATGCAACATGATAATGCTTTGAAAATACACTGATTCAACTTTAGTTTGCACACTGTTCTGTTTTTGAATGACTGCATTGGCCAAATTCCACTGTAGAGATAACCTATGTGTGAGTGAGTCAAAAACTTGAAGTCCTTGTGATGAAAATATCTCTATTCATTTCTGAATTACAAAATAAGAAAAAAAGAAAAAAAGAAGAAGCATGAAATGAAAAAAATTAAAAAAATAAAGAAAAAAAATAATGTCCATTGATATCTTTTCAAATTGATTTCAAATACAAATTGAAAGAGCTATGATGCATAAATATTCTTAGATTCAAATTATTTTAAATTTTCTATCGGATGTAAAAATCACGAAGTCCAGTATTTCATGTTGTTTATTTGTTTTTGTTGTTTTTCAAATATGAAATTGAATGAGGTAACTCAAAATGACCAACTCTGTGTGTTGATGAGCAAACCATAGTTTGCACAAACAGATGAATAGGTGCACATTCTTATATTATTCCAATCTCTTTAAGTTATCCTATAAGCTGGATTCTTTGTGATTTTTTAGTAAACGAGGTTTGCAATACATGAGAATGTTTTTGAAGTATGTGAGTATTATTGTCTAAATAAAGATGATTATATATATATGAGGGATAAAATATGTATCTTTTCTACCTTTTTTTTAACAGTAATGTGCATAATTAATTAGCAATAAAATGATTATTACAATTTTAATCATTATCCTCATTTCACCTTGTGTAAATTGAGAAGTTGCACCTTTTTGTTTCTTGATTGCAATATCACAACATTGAAACGGAATATTCAAAAATTATCTCCACTTCCCCAAAACATGCAGATTTTTCATGCTTTAGAACTTCTGATTATTTTGAACCGTTCAAAAGTTGTATTTCAATCCATTACAATCTTAAAAGTATAATATTAATTTTTCTTGATATAGACAACAGTAATTTGTGTTTTATACAAATAATCCATTCATGTCGCAGAGTTTTAAAACACATAAAACAAATACACCTTGCTAGCAAAATTTAGAATACAATGTTTGATTTGAAGATACAGTGATCAAGACATCATTTAACTTTACCATGCACACGATTGTTGGAATGGAAAAATATCAACTTGATGAGATAATTCAAAGATCATCGTATTGACCTGGTAGTGAAATCTCAAATCACACTTCGACACCGCACCCACCTTTGCAAAGTTTACATTTAGAGAAAACTCTGTGTCATTAAAAACGATGTGTCATTCCATTCAATCTACATTTGTTGAATGATATCAATCTGATGACATTCCATCCACAATTCTGCAAATAAAAACCTCCAAAACCAAATCAGATAAGAAAAAGAGAGAGAGAAGAAGAAGGAGCAAAGCCTAGAGACCTGAATACGTGAAGTGCAAGACAATTTGCAAGCTCCCGAAAACCACTGACACTTCGACACCACCGACTGTCGGTAAACGGAAACGCCGACGGCAAAAGTCAACAAGTTGGCGGTGAAGATGGATTCCGAGGGAGGAGGTGGGGATGAAGGATCACGAGCTCCATGGATTTTGAGCGACGAAGTGGCCATCGCACAATGCCGCTTACCCAAGTGGGCCTCGCCTAGTGGATCCATAAGTTCCAAAACTAGAGATGCAATTGTGCCGGGGGGTGAGAAATGGGCCGGATCTGGCCTTCAATACGGGATTCTTTCGTTTCCGAATGCTCGAGACTTTATCACTCCTGGCGAATTCGGACGAGAATTTCAGGTGCTGCCCTCTCAAACCTTTCGATCCCTGCATGCTGCGCATCGGTGCTTGGCTATGCACCCGGAGCAACTTCACCTCTGCAGCTTACAATCCTGCATGTTGCGAGGTTACTGATCGATGCTCGATGCTTAAGTTGAGAATGTGCGCACAGAACCTGCGCAGACATGATATGATGGATAGAATCTGGGAGCACGTCACAGATCTGAGCGCCAACAAGCTTCCGCTTGTACCCTCACAGAACGCAAAGATCACGAAATTGGTGGTGTGGGCACCGGGAAGCATGTTTGCCGATCCCAGCACAAACACATACTTCGTTTATCATCCCCTGGTGCTTGAAACGAGGAACAAGAAACCCAACGGTTCTAAATCTTGGCTGCTGGTGGGATATAACGACGAGCACGGCAGAGGAGATGAGAATCGAGACTGGACGTCGTTACCTTCAATAGACTTCCTTCCCGAGGACGAAAGCTTGAACAACAGAAGAATCATTGCTGGATCCGCAGGTCAGTTAATCCCACAATACATTTTGCTAAGAATGGTTGTTATTGTAAAGACGTCTTGCAAACATTCTTCACAAAGTTGTCTATTCCTTGGAAGCATTATCTTGAAGAAGAACCAAGGGACCTGTGAGACATGCGTTACACACATTCATCAGGAGGGGTCTCCATTTTTTAATGTATCCTTTCTTTCTTTCTTTCTTTCTTCCTTCCTTACTTTTTTTCCCTGTTTGTAGGATTGCTTGCAATTAGTGCGGGACAGCAAGGATTGCTCCGAAAACTGTCTGTGAAAGGAGTGAAGCAAACACCGAACGAAAGGTTTTGGAAACATCCGGAGATATACTGTGGCGGTCAATCTATTGTGTTTGTGGCGAATCCTCTGACACGACAATACATCATCTTACCACCGCTCCCAGGGCGACTGATGCACAACAAAATCGGAAGGTTCATCTGGCGGAACAAGGAACGCACTTCTTACGTGCTGGTACTGGTGGGATGGGATGTGGAGATCGATGCTGGACCTCAACTCCATCAGCCGCATAACAAAAGTACAAAATGCGCTTTACAGACCAACATGGGCGAATCTCGAGAGACGATAGCTTTGTTCGTATACTGCTCCGAGGAAAGGTGTTACATCTACGGTGATGAAATCCGAGGCAGGCTGAGCTCTCTCTGCCGCATGGGCAACTCAGGCGTTGCGACGATCGGTCACGGAGTGTTCGTGGGGGGTATGAAAACCCCGCGACACACAACATCTACAAACGCCCAAACTCCATGCGTCTACTATTTCAACATCAGCAATCATGCCAAGATGAAGAAGCTCATTATCCCGTTTTTCCTTAGCGATCTTCCGCACTCCATGTCCTTCGAAGCGCCGAAGGTTGTACAAGCGGGTCCAGCGAGGGTCTTCGCGACTACAAGAGCCACGGTGGCGGCGATCACAGTGTACGTGGTGGAGATGGTGCTGGATGAGCACGAGCTAGTGTTTCAGAAATTCAAGGTGGTGGCAACCATGCCGAGGAAGTTCTACCACCGACTGATGTCGAAGTCACCCTGCAACCAGGAATACTCGGTGAGCAGCTGCCACGGTGTGATCAGCTTCATGGCTTCCAGGACTGCAGCATGTGTTGTTCGATTCCACGTTGATCGCCTCGCATGGTCCAGTTCGTGCTTTCCTCGGCAAATGCCCTTCACCGATGCCTCCGCTTGCCAGTACCACCTCGTGGATGCTGCCTCCGAGCCCAGCTTCTATGCAAAACCGTGAGTTTTGATGACACCCACAACACTATTATGTTGCAAACTGCTGAAGGGAATGGTGCGTGTGTGTTTGTGGGTTGTTGGAAAAAGAGCTACTTTGTGCTCATCTGCCACTTCTCAAGAGGGTGTTAATGTGCAGCGTTTCGTACAGTTTCAATTGAATATGTGTTACTGTGTTACTGTGTTGCATTAGAGTGAGATTGGTGATGTTGGCTCACATACAGAATTGATTATATGTGAAATGCAAAACAAGTTGACGTTTTTGTTTGAAATGGAACTTCTGGATGATGTTATCTGTATTTTACGTTGCTAGCATTCATTTGAATGTGAATCACAACCATTTTTAAATGTGCCCACTGACATGATGCATGCCATAAGTTTGATAGTTTAGTTTTGTGACTTTGAATAATGCATTACTTAGTACTTTTATATGTACTGATCTTATGAAACCAATCAAACATAGGAATGAAAATAAATAAATCATTTAAAAGTACTGCTAAATGTATAGATGATGATTTTAGAATAATTACTGAAACATACAGTAATACAGAAGTGGCTATGGTAACAAATCTAAAAAGTTTTTAACTTCGTGTTAAGCAAGCCTTACAAAATAGATACAATTATAGATTTATATGCTTGAACCATCCACTTATGTAAGGAATTGTTGAAGAAATGGATTCATGCAATGAATTAACACAACATGGAAAAACAATTGATCCTGAGCTCCGTTCAAGGTCCCTTGCTCCTAAAAATAACATTATCAAAATAAAAAGACAAAATTATCTACAGGTCAAATGAAACATATCTAACAGAACCATGAATAAAGACATTTTTTTTCTTTGCCATTACATTGAACTTCACACTCTAATACAAGATTTCATTGGGGTCAGTAATAAAAATTGTTGAGCATTCCTTGGTTTAATAAAATGTATCGAGTCTAATATTCAAAGGTCACATGAGCACCTACTGTTGTCTGAATCATTTGTAAAGGAAGTTTTGTACAGACACTTCGTAGAGAGAATACGCCTTTGATTAATTAAATTTAATAAACATGTTAGTTAGTTAACTTTTTAAAAAACATTTAAATTTTATATTGGACTATTTTGAAAATAAATTTGACATTCACATATCACATAAACATCTTCAATTGGCCATGCATTTCCACCCTTGATTTTAATCCCAAATTTCATGGTATGAATGATATTATTTGTAATACATAAGATGATTAATATAGATAATTAATTGATTAATAATCAATTTAATGAACAAGTAAAGTGAATGATTATCATTTGAAACTATATACTAATGGCATGTGCTGTATTTTTCCATCACCTAAAGACAATAATTGTGAAGAAAGTAGATCCACCCAATATCAGTATCTCTTGATTATGAAGGTGTCCAAGTCTTGCCGCATCAAATTAAATATTTATTATACAATCGTTGATAATCAGGAAGTAGATACAGATACCTTTAGAAGGAACCAAAAATATGTAATTTGATTTCTACACAAAGTAAATCCAGCTTACAGAAACCAAAACCACAGATGCTCTTGGAACCAATTTCAGATAAACAACACAGGTAGAATATCTACTTCAAATACAGAGTTCGGTTCAGTTTCATGCTGTACATAATTCAATTATCACACTGTCCTCATATTTTAAAACTAGGAAAATGTAAAGTTTGCTGAAAAAGTAACAACAGATGACAGTATTCTTCAACCCCCCTCACACCCTCAAAGCACATCTGGCCCAAAATGAGCCCAAAAAACTCGGAATAAAATAATCCCTATCTCTATCCTTTATCATCTTCTTTTCCTGTATCGTACAGAGCGTTTTCACACAAATTAAGACAAGGATGAATAATCGAAGAAGTAAGATTTAATTTTTGTCACAACACAAAAGACCCAGCACACGTCCACAGGCACCTTCGTTCAGATCCGACGATGACTTGCCATTGCCGCCTTTGCTCATACAACTGCTGCTCCTTCGCGTATAAGCTCGCACCAGCTTCCGCCGCATTACCGCTTCCTCTACAATCACTTTGCACGCGCCAACGCAAACTTGACTGCTCGGTCACGTCAGCGCAACTGCACCAATTGGTCCTCATGCTGCGCTACACCCCATCAAGTAGTTCATCATTTCTCTGCTCCTCAACCCCCTAGTTCTACACCCTGACCTTCTCATTCTAGCCTCGGCTATCTGCAACTCCAGTATCCTCTTCCCAACACATCCACCGATGGCCCTCCTTTCGACAACCCACAAAACTGACCACCGCCAGAGGGCATCGGCATTTAGTATGGCGAGCTCATGTGATGCGAGTAATACATCATCTCCGGAGAAGGCTGATTCCCATACGAGTGCTGCATCATCTGCGCTGACACAGTAACCCCTTCCTGATTCATGTAGCCGCTCATTCCATCTGACAAGCCTGCAAATCTAAATCCTTCTTCATTGCTATGATTGCTTTCCTTTCCTCCTGACTGATTTCCGAATTTACTCTCTACGAACTGCCGGTACTTCTGCAGGTAAATCTCAAGGGGCTCAACGTAGTCATCAAAACTTAAAATACGCAAGGCCCACAGCAGGTCATCTCCATTGATTGCCTTCCTTTTCTCTCTGACATTTATCAGAAGCCTCACCTGCAGTCGGTTCAAAAAATATGGAACTCTAGTCCAACCGAGATGAAAGTGTAGGGTTTCCAAAGGCCGATATTAACTGGCTGTTTTATTCATCATGCGGAGAGTACGACTGCTTGATTGTCGTATTGTGGGAAAAGTTGCATTTCAAGCTATATATATGAATATTAAACCCACTTCACGCCTTCAATAGCGTAGTATACAACTTCGCAAGGTCAATTGGACGATGCAAGTGACGCCTTAAAGATACTAAACTTAATCAGCAACGACAACGAGTAGAAACCAACACACAATGTTATCACAATATCTTATGCATACTGCTACATCAACTAACGCCACCGTTGATCGCCATTTCAAGCTGGAAAATGAATTTGATTCTGTTCAATACTATGGTTCTTGATTACAATCCAATCGTATGAAGAGAATGGCACATCATCGACTTACCGGTGATGAAACGCACGAATTCGGATACACACAGTTGCATTGTCTCCTTGGCTTCCTTTGATATTTTAGAGTTTAATGGCAATACTTTCTTCATGATTCGAACTACATTTGCTACTGGTATTAAAGGATCCTGCTCTCTGATAGTAGTATCGTGATCTTGGAGTTGCACTCCTCCGGACTCATTATCCGAGTGCTGGTCGTTCTCAGGTGATCCTGGTTTGTGGCTGCAGCTGTCGCCCATTCTTCCTAGTCTACGCAGCTTGGTTGCAAAGGAGCAAGTGTGTAATGTCCCAATATTTTCCTTAAAAAGATTAGGTAATTATTAGCACTTTGCGTTCGCATTTTCCTTAGCTTGAGTGCTGCGAGTGTGATCTGCTTACTATAAACGTGAAAAGAACGCAAACATGTCAGTGCTAAAACAAAAGCAGCCTGTGCTTCTCAGAATTACAGCTGCAGAGATATGATGAATTGTGAGAAGAATTGCAAAAATAAATTGACCAGCTCAAAGTCCAGTGCATAAATAAAAGAACACAGGAGCATCTAAGAGAGGCATACGCAATCAATCGTAGGCAGGGCATGATCATAGAGTTTTCAGTACTCGATTGTGTGGGGTAATCACGCGAAGTTCTGGTTGCATTTTGTTATTCAGATATTTTACGAAGAAAATACTCTACTAATACAACGGAGTAGACGTGGCCGCATTCATGTAACACAACCGATCGATGTAATAGTGATGACCAAATTTTTAGATGTCGAAGTTAAATTGTCAAAAAAAAATCTACAAAGCCCCAGAACAATTCTTCGCAGCAACAATCTCAACACAAAACTTACTCCGCGACTCCATGAATCTTGATCACCGATACTAAATAATACTCTTGCACTTGGTCTTAGATACTTGACTGCTTATCTGTTAGGCGTATGAAAACATTTACTAAAGAATCAATGACGTATTTTACTTATTGGATTTTTAAATATTCTTTACATTCTTGCATTGTTAGAATGTATCGTATAATTTTATGTCAGCAAAAAGAACTCGAATATTAACCAAAAAAATATTTGTCAATAAATAAAAGCATAAAAGCGTGTGTTCATATATTTTGAATTAAAATTAAGTATGGTGCTAAAATGTTGCAATAATTTTTGTTTTTTAAATGTACAAAATCATATCAACACTTTTGTAACTTAATTAATGATGAACAATAGTTTTTTGAAAAATAAACAAAGTTGATTTGGAACTGATTTGAATCTTTCTTAGTAATAGAAGAATCTAGCAAATAGACACAGAAACATGGAACCCGTATTTAATGAAACAATCATTAGTTATATTAATAAATTGCAGAAGAAATGGCTGCTCCGTGTGTGTGTATACATATATATATATATATATATATATACATAATGTTTGGGTCAGTTAGTAATTTCTTTTTTTAAATGGCAATGGCTGCAACTGTTATCAATTAAAAACAAATAGATAATTAACTTCAAAATTGTAGAAGTTACTTACCAAAAAGATATACTGATCAATCCTCCTTAAAATCAATAAAAAGGTTTATGGTTACATTTTTTGGTATAAAAAGTAACACAAAACATCATTGGAAATATAATATAAAGACAACGCTTTCAGTCTGACAATCGGACTTTGCGAGTTGTCAACCTGGTCAAAAAAATTTGAACATCCAAAATATGTACACGCAATACTTGGTATTAAAAATGACAAAACAGTTGTGGGGGGGATTGTAACCAGAATAGTGGGTTTTGAGGTGTTCTCTGTAGTCATTATAGACCCATCCAAGATCACATTTTCACTTTCAACAGCCTGAAGCCAGAAAAATAAAACCCTATATATTTCATCCTCTGCCATTTTCGCAGATTGGAAACGAAGGCTCTGAAACCCACTAATACCACCAGGTATCAGGCACTAAAACCAGTTAAATTCAGAGCAGTGATTTCCAATAAAGTTTGGAGTGAAGAGACTCAGACGCTTGATAACGCTTCAAAAGAGAGCTGCATCCAAGGCTAGTTGTATATCACTGTAGAATGTAGCAAAGCATCAAGCACAGATTAAATGTGATACTAGAGAAACACCTGAGAATCAGGAAATATACAGAAAGCGGACAGGTCGTGTGGACAATCCTGCCCCCGCAAGTAGGTAGCATGTTAAGCATTCCAATTAGTTGCCAGAAATGCAGATCTATTACTGATTGTTCTTGGAAGGAACTTACTGAGCTAGACTACTACGCAAGTCTATCTGCTGCAAAATTTTGTACTTGGGCACTCTGCTCCTCCAGTTCGAGGTTCTTTGCATCGATCTTCTTGAGCATGTCCATCACAGCCTCAGGTGGCCAGAATCCTTCAGCCTGTGTGACAGTTACATGACACAAAAATCGCTTATGTCACCAAAAACATTAAGCAGGCCAGTGTGATGGCTCTAACAGCATCGCAGTATCCACGACAAATCCAAACAAACAAAAGTGCAATCGAACAGATGCTCATTTCTTTAGTTTTTACCGAGTCCGTGAGACTCAAGTTAACTTCAATCGTATCGATGAATCTCAATCATCCAAAGACCACCCTGCTTAACAGTAGCATCATTTTAGGATCTACCCAACATGCGGCACAAGGGAGGAAAAAACTAACAAGTTGCAGGGAGCAAAAGGAAAGAAAGGCAAAGCAGCTCTGACCTGTCGTCTGCCTGATACACCGGAAAGAATAAACCGTAGCTCAAAAGCAGTCTTGTGTTGGCTTTCAAGAAGACCTCTATGTCCAAGCTGCTCACCACATGGCGTAGCGCACAGTCAGGTAATCAAAGTCCTTCGATCCTCTCGCTTCTCAAATTTAATCATGCCAGTGAAGTTCAATCGATAAAAATATGTATTCACCCTTTGAGGTTGACACTTGCAGCTTAATCTAATAAAACACTCTACATCTTAGAATACTTTACTTGTCATAATTCAAGTAATTGATGCCATCAGCACGCGTCCATAGGAAAGAGATTCCATGTGCAAAACTCAAATGAACTATATGAATAAGTTGAAAATACCATAGCGAGTTTTTTAAATATTGCAACTCTCTTGTTAGGTACAACGCACGCCATCCAAAGGCAACCTCTCTCCATCTGAATAAAATTTCACAGCAGTGTAAGGTCAGATCCTGGTTTGTGCTCTATGCACTGAAAACCTGTGACTTTTACTGCTTGTGCTGTTGAGGCCCTGCACAGGCAACGGAAAATCTCACTTGCGAAATCAGACTTTACTCCAAGTGAATGACGATCCGAATGCTTAGTTCACCAGCACAGGACCAAAATAAATTACCTGCATAACAACTTCGTCCTTTCCTATGAACTTATCCTCGTCAACAGTTGAGATGGCATTTCTCAAGATCTGCAGGTGCCCACCGTTCACAAGTAAACTAATCCGCACGGAGCAATTGAGTATTCTAGTCCAATATATATGACAAAAATTAAGTACGAGGTGATCGATCTACTGCCACGATACTTGTATAAGGTAGCAGAAATCATTAAATTCCGATGCTGTTAGAGCAAGGCTCCATCCCCCAGCTCCAACCTGCCACAGCCACATTTTCAACCCGAATTCAGTACTACAATCGATTAATGCTGCTCATGTTCGAGAACCCTATTGCAAATGTAGCTAAGTACGACTGGGGGCACCAAATCATTCTCAATCGGCATCTATCAGTTTTCACAGAACAAGAACAGATAAAGATGAGTGTCTCGCCGAACAGACGCAAAGGAAATTATGATTTCGGCAATCTCGAAATGATATATTCTCGCATTCCTTACAATAGCGCAGAAGCTTTCTACTGATTCTGGTGCAGTTTCGTATCCAAGTCGCCATCCTTCTCCTTCGATCACTTCAAATGCCCTCTCTACCGGTGGCTCATCTGAAAAATAGCAACCTGTACGAACAATTGCATACCCAAAACTTGATTTACCGCTGGCCATATTCTTAAGGTTCTCTGCACTGGAATAATCCGAAAATCCGACAGATCTCATGCAAGTTGTAGCCACTGCTCAACATGACCCAATTCACACTTTCAATTTCCCTTCGCAGTTTCCTCTCAGCTAACGGGGCCATTGAGGAGTTTCTCAACCGGAGAATCCTAGAAATCAAGAAATTTTTCAACCTGTAAAGTCGCAACATAAGAAACCCCCGCGGTCATCTTCCTCCTCCAAAGTCTTCGACGAACTCTTCACAATGACACACCCATTCTCTTCATACTCCAATTTGAACTCATCCTCGTCATCCTCCTGGTCCTCATACGACGACACTACAATCCGCTCCCCATATTCCCCAACAGGAAAGCGCTGCTCCCCATCTCCACGCCTCGCAGCGATTCTACCACCGGTCACCCTTAACGTCGCAACATCCCGCTTCGGGCTCCCTCCAAACTCGTCCCTAAAACTCACGAACCGCGCTGGGCCACCATTGTGGTAGCATCGTCCCCCAGCACTGTGATAAGCCTGGCAGAGCTGTGGCACACAGCGACGACGGGCGAAGGTGGCGGCAGCATGCATGGCGAGGATTGCTTGCAAATGCTTGCGGGATTCGGAGCGGAGAAAATGCAAAGATGCAGTGAGGACAAGTATAGCTGTGTGCACACATTGCGCGAGAGCAGCAAATCGAACAATGAGGAGGGGGACTTCAGCGAGATTGGATTGAATCCAGAGGAGTAAAGTGTGGCTGCCACTGCAAGCTTTACGAATCCAACGAGAGGTCGGGAGCTCGTCGGCGGTGTGAACGCGGCTCTCTTGAATTGGGGCTGACGGAGACTCCCAACCCCAGAGCCTTGTCTGAAATTTCTCCCATGACCGTGATCACCGGAACGGGTCCTATGACCGTGACCACCAGAATGACTCCCATGACCGTGATCACCGGAATGGTTCCTATGACCGCGATCACCGGAATGGTTCCTATGACCGCGATCACCTGAATGACTCCCATGACCGTGACCACCGGAACGGTTCCTATGACCGTGACCACCAGAATGACTCCCATGACCGTGATCACTGGAACGGTTCCTATGACCGTGAACATCAGAATGACTCCCATGACCGTGATCGCCGGAACGGTTCCTATGACCGTGACCACCAGAATGACTCCCATGACCGTGACCACCAGAATGACTCCCATGACCAATCCCAGCTTACAACAAAATAAATAAAATCAAGCGAAAATGAAAATGAAAATCACTGAAAATTCCTCATTCCTATTTTTTTCAAAAAAACCACACCAGAATATCGTGCTCATGAATAGTGTATGCGTTATTGGTTGATCATTTGAATGCAAGATTCAATCTGGTTGGGTTTGATTAACTAGTTGGCATTCGGTGTGAACTTTTTCTCATAAAAAATGCACTCACTGTGAGCACATAATTCTTCTTGTTACGGTTTCTAGAATTATAGATACAAATTACCGTACTTTGGAATTTAATTATGTAAAGGATGTTAATAGGGTTGAGAAATACTATTCAAGGTTTTGTGTTGCTTTTAGAGGATTGAATGGAGGATGTATGACATTCTTGAAATCATTCTAAAAGTAAAGAATAGCAGAATAGTGTTTTTCAATAATCATGCACCTCTTCATGTCTTTATACTTCTTGTAAACTTTGTATTGAAACTCCAAAAATTCCGCCATTTACTTTAATTTGTCTTTATGCATCATGATTGGTCTAACTTGTACATGTGAGTGTACTTTGGTGCCTTTAGTCTTTATCACAAAATTGTATTAGGGTTTACTTTAGGAAAATATCATGCAACTGTTTTGTGATATTTTTGTGCTAAATACTATTACCAATCAAGACAATTAAGAGTTTGCAACCACAAAAAAAGAAGTAGTATATTTTTTTAGTCATGACAATTATTTTTTTGCATATATGTTTATATATATCATTCTTTGTGTGGAATATGCTATAAAAAACTTATGAAAATTTATAAAACCATCTACAAATTTAGAGTATTACATGATCAAAAATTGAACAATAGATGCACCATAAACAAATGTGCAAACTGTAATTGGAAAAGTAACATAAATCATATACAAGATCAGTATTATATATATATATATATATATAATTCAAACTATATGTATCCATAAGATTGAAAGTATTTTCACATAACATGTATGATGGTTGTTTTCAAATTCTTTTACAAAAATTGTTTATTATTTGTATTATTTCATTTTTATTCAGTGGTTCAGAATATGCTACTAGAATATGTAAATATTGACAAAATCAGATTTTTTCCACAAAGTTTATTTATTTAAAAAAAGACATGTTTCATGGCTATTATGATGTTAAAAATCAAATCATAACAAATAACAATATAACAGTTATAAAGATTTTCTTAAATTATGTGACAATTTTTTCTTAAATCATTGTTGAATCCGAAATTTTTCAACCAAATTCATGACTGCCTTTCTCAAAAAAGAATATATTTTAAATATATCATCTAAAACCTTGCAATCATGCAGTGCTTTGAATTCAATTTTTTTTTGATTTCATCAGGCATCATAATATTAATGTTTTTTATGACATCCAAAAATAAATCTAATGTTTATGTACTTGCTCCCATTACAAGCATGTTTAAGTTCAATTTTTGTTTACAATCTTAATACTTTTTTCTTTACTTTAGTATTATTTCCAAATTAACATCATCAACTACTGTGTGTTGTTTCAAATTTTAATTTTATCTTTTTGAACTCAAAACCAATACGCCCTTGAAATTCTAATAGTAATTTCAATTTTAGAATTTTTAAAATGTCACATTTGTTTTATTAGACTTCTTTACCAAGCTTTAAAAAAAAATTGAATCAAATCAAATGGTCATTGCTTGCATTGTGCATTATAATTGCTAAAGGTACATTCAAAATTTTCTTTACTAGAATTGTGACTATTTTCTGATATAATAAACTATGCAGTTTCTCTTAGCTTTTCCAACTATTTGACTGATACATGCTACAAGGACCAAACCAAAGATGTGTAGAACCCTAATCAATTGATTGCTTGGAATGGTGCGAACCTCTTCTATAATCTCAAAACTTTCATTGCTTAGAAATAAATTCAATACTATGATATTGAAAATTTCAGCACTGTATGTAAGTGAAGTCTCCCACTCTAGCTTCATTATGAAGATGACAATGGAAATCGAATGAATGATGAAACAATTCACTATTAAAAAACCAATGTCATAATTAACCATATTTCAATCTAATAATAGCTAGAGACCCGAATTTACCTTTAAATCTACCAATCGTTACAGCAGAACCGAATAGATTAAAAAATTAAAAAAATTAAAAAACAAAAATGAACAATAAATTTCAGTTAAATCAGTTACAATGCCCACCACAAGTTGCTTCATATGTTCTTGAATGCTTCAATTCAAAAGATGCTCCTACATAGTAACATCCTTTTTCCTACTCCAAAATTCTTGCGTCCATTGGTAACAAAGATGGTTTAGGGTTCTAAACGAGAGGAAAGCCTTGCTTTGCATGCAAAAATGACTTGAAAAATAAAAAAACTACAAGAATGAAAAATAAAAGAAAATAAAAGAAATTCAAATTGCTGGCTCAGTAACGAGAAGTCACTCCTTGCAAGCTTTGATGGCTTTGCAAAGCTTGACACCCAGTTGGGTTGCTGTGAGATCTGCAACGCCCACCTACACACAAACACACACACACACACACCAGCAAAGATAGTGAATTATTTTGATGATTCGTTCTAAACTGAGATGCAATTGCTTGCGAAACCATGTCTCCTGAAGGTCGATGTGAGAGGAGGTGGTGAGGAGAAAGGAGAAAGGAGATGGCACCTTCGTCTGAATTGCGTGCGATTTCTGTTTCAAGACCGCCACCCTCTTCTTCAAGTCCAGATACTCCATGGCAGTGGGCTTCTTCTCTCCTCCCGAAGGTTCTCGTTCCTTCATAAACTGTTGCAATGCTTCTTGCACTTTCCTCTGTGGATGACAACTCACGATTTAGTACCCACAGCAAACACCGTTGCTTTCGTTCTGCATGGTATCACCTTCTCAATGCAGTAACTCTGAAGGGCTTAGTCACCTTCAGCGCGATGGCTTTGGCCGTGTCCTCTCTGACACGGTGAAGCTGAGGCTGTCTCTCAAGTAGAGTTGCTTTGATGACATTGTATTCTTCGAAAAGCACTCTCATCTGGGAATGGGTCTTTTCTAGTGCCTGAGCAGCAGCATCATCATCATCCTGATTAGCGATTCCAGCACTCATCTCCCTGGTAATACAAGGGGATACACTGATGTAATTACATGAGCACACTCCATTTATGGTGAAGAGAAATCGAGGACTGCGTGGCAATAATGACGACACCTTCTCCGTTTTGAGGTTCTCTCTCTTCAATCGAAAAACCTCTTTCTCACGAGCCCTAAGACGGGCCTCGTGTTGCTGTTTTTGTATGGCTAATTGATCAAAGTCGACTGCATGCAGAATATCTGACAGATCTTTCTTAATTTCCAGGGCTGCCTCGGCTTTCGCGATATTCCCCAGAAGCGTTGCGTTTCGCTCTCGCAGCTTCTCTGTGTTTGACCGAGTCTTCTTGACTTTCTGCCGCAAGAACCTGCTGTGAGGTTATGTTCTTTACTTTGAAGACTTTAGGGTGTGTGTATGTATCTGTGCATGCAGAATTCTCGTAAGACAAAACCTGGACCCAAAACCCAAGGTATAAAGAAGATTCGTATACTTGCTGGTGGCTGGAAGCATCCTGCATCTTTTGTGCCACCACTTGGCAATTAGACAACCGCTAATACATTGCATGTGACGTTCTGACTGCTAGCCATTTCATGAAAAAGGTAACGTAGGCAACCAGCACTGCCTTCACAAATGAATTCAATGGCCTCGCTTACTTTAGCACATGCTCAGAACTGGCAGTCTCGGTGCCCCTCTCTGCGGCTTCTGCAATGACTTCGCGATGAAAATCTGCGACGTCTCTTCGAATTTCACCGATTCTTAACTCTGCTTCGTCATATGCTGACTGAAGTTCGTCCAAAATCCGCTCACTTTCTTGCCTGCAGCTCAACAACATTCGGGATTGCTTGTCGGAGCCTTGAATAGCTCTACAGTACCTTTTTTTTTATAATGTTTTTTAATATTTTTTGGGTTTATGTTAATATTTCCTGTCGTGGGAAAACGTTTAAAACCGGTTCATCCTCGGCGGATCTTACCGGTATATGTTCATCTGTTCTTTATTTAAATTGGTTTCGGCCACAGCAATGTCGCATCGCTCCTCCATGCTCAACCCCTGCGCCATCTCATGAGCACTGCGCATCCACGGGGGCCGATAGGAGCCGGACTCCCGACGACCATCGGAGTTTGGGGACGGGATATTGAGCGACATGCCCGACGAAGAAGTCCGACCTCGGAAGAATGCTTGATTCTCGTCCACCTCCTCGTAGACTTCGTCAAGCTCCTCCAGCGAATCCAATTGGATTTGCGTGTTGTCTCCGCTGCCTGAGCGCATCATGAGTCGCTGCAGCAACCTCCCTGGCCACCCGTCAGTTAAATTCAAGGGAACCTCTCACACATCACTCACAAACTCCGCTAATCAGACACACACGCAGAAGGAATTCACCTCTACGCTAGGGCAAAGAAACATTCAAGGAAGGCATCTGAATGCCGAGACAGCACTATTCATATCTGCAAGCACTAAGCAGGCAACGGAAAGAACACACTCTTCATGATCCACGTATGTCAAAGAGGAGGAAGACAGAGCACGGTAGCACCATGAGATGGTCGGACAGCAGACTGTTCTCTAAGTGGACTTGCTCCTTCTCAACCACGACACTATTCAGAGCCGCACGGACTGCATCCAGATCCGGCAGAGGCTCTTTGGGCTCCAAATCGTGCGGAGTCTGGTTCCCCCTGGCGTCATTAATCCCACCAACAGCAGTAGCAGTCCTGTCGCGATCCTGGGCGGAGGTCTCGTCCGAGATGGCCATGGCGGCGGTGGCACAGCTGCGAAACAAAGCATGGAATGTGGTGACAGCAACAGAAGCATGGAAGCATGGAATGAAGGGCAGGAAGGCAGCGGGGCAGGGGGAAGGGGGAAAAGGGAAGAAGAAGACGGAGCCCCAGCGCATTCCCGGCCCACCCTGGCCCAGCCAACATGCCTCCTCACAGCCCCCCTTGTAACCACTCATGCCACGTCAGCGTGCGCTGTGGGGTCGATCCCTGCCACGTCAGCAAAATGTAGGAGCTGACCCTTGCCATGTTCGAAAAGTGCTGGGGCTGATCCCTGCCACGTCAGTAAAGGTCAACTAAAAAATTGAATAGTTTTAAAAAAAATTATATGAGGTTATTATCTTTTATAATAAGTAAAATTAAATGTTTAATATTCTATTCAAGTATTGGTTGGCAAGTGTTACTAGTGGTCCAATCTACAGTATTGATGCAACTTAAGTGTATTTATAATAAATAACTGGTGTTGGGTCCTTTGTTTTATTTTGGCAGTAGTATTTTAAAGAAAATTATTGATGTATAATAATTTACAACACAATAATGAATTTATACAACAAACAATGTAATTAAGAATCATAGAAATAAATATAGGGTATTCCTAATGCCACCATAGTTTTTGCTACTACCACGACAACTCCCATCCACCACATGCCACTTTTATTATATACCCTTCAAAACCAATCAAATTTTCTTTGTTCAATACCTTTTAAACCATTTGATTGAATAACATTTTTAATTGGAATAAAAAAAACTAAGTAAATATATCAAGTGGGTGGAAAATTGTGGTGGTGTCAAGGACAAGAACTTGATGAAAGCAAATAAACATGTGAAACTTCTATTAAGAAGTCTAACAAAAAAAAAATAAGGAAGTATGTATATAAAAAGAAACTAGCACGGCTATTGCCACAAGTCAAAAAAACTATAGACTCTTGAAACTGGACTAGAAGCAAGAAAAGGAATTGACAAGAGTGAAGAAGGCTTCACTCTTGCCTCTATAAATACTATCTAATTAAGAGCTATGTGGCGATATTCTATAGGACCTCCTACACGTGTCTAATTTGTGAGACACGTGTCAAACTTGCACAACAAGTTTCCCACATGTGTGCCACGTACTTGGCTTGTTCCGCAAGCTATCAACATGTGTGACACATGGCTAGCTTGTTTCACAAGCTACCAATATGTGCGCCATGTGGCTAGCTTCTTGAGCAAGTTTCTAACCTACCAATCACCTATAGACATGTATATAGGTGATTCCGCGTCTATGAAGCTTCTAGGAAGCTATTCTATCAGATATTATCAAATCAATTTAATTTACCTACTTCTATTGATCTATATTAATTAGATAATTACTGAAATAAATCTTATGTCCGTGATATTATCCCCCTTTCTAGGAACAAGTTCCACAAGGAGTAGTGATTACATGTTGAAGAAGTCCAAAATACGTCGAATTGTGCTTGCCACATATTATGATGTTTGTTCCCTTCAAAGGTAGTTGATAGGGCCTTTCAGCCATCGATAATGTCTCATACCACGGAGAAATGATCACCATGTTATTTGATCATTATTGAGGCTTTCATAACACCCTTCAAAGAAAACATTAGGAACACCATCAGGAATAGTTCTTACCTCTAAAAGTATCACCAAACATTGAGAGTCTCTTCCAAGGTCGTGATACCAAACACATTATATTTCGCCATCAATCCGAGGAAAGACATGTTGTTCTTGAGGGTCTTCATCTCTATTCCGTCATCTTGAAGGTTGTGATAGTCGTAATATCTCATCCGATAAATCAGCAAACGAAGGTTCTTTAGTTGAATCCATTGGTTGTTGGTTCTCCATCTCCTTAATATCACAAATACTAAGAAGCTACAAACAAGGATAGAAAGTAGAATGTTATCTTATCTAGATCATGTTTCTTTTATAAGAAAGGTCCTCATCTTGGTTTTGATGGATGTCGTTGATGAAAAGCCTCTATTTTCCTTGCTAAATTAGCAAGATTTTTTACTATTTCCCATGTGCATTCACTAATATCATATCCACACCAATGAATAAGATATTCCAACCTATTTCGACGTTGCCTCAAATCTAAGACTTTTTCCACTTCAAACTCTTCATTATTGTCCACGTCTATAGGAGAAGGTGGCACTTGTCTTCTTCTTGGTATGTTAACTATCTTATATGGTTTAAGAAGAGACACATGAAAAACATGATGGATCTTCATGGATTCCAGTAGGTATAATCGATATGCAACTAGATTGATTTATTCAGAAATAAAAAAAGGTCCAAGCCTACAATAGTTCAACTTATCACAAGGACGAGTAGTCTTAATATTGTGACAAAATAACCATACCTTGTCTATCACATTGAATTGTGGTTGTTCCTTACGATATGGATCTGTATTTATTTTTTGTTGTTCTTGAGCTTCTTCTAATTGCACCTTCATTATTGTATGTTGCTCTGACAAACGATTTGCCAAATCTTCTACTGCTGGATTATCAATTTTTGAAAAATCAAAAGTATCAAGTTGTGGGTGGTAATCATAATTGGAAAAGAAAGGTGTTTATTACATAGAAGAATATATTATATTATTATAAGCAAACTTTACCAATGGTAAGAAAATTGTCCAATCATCTTGTTGGTAGTTGATGGTACAGCTCAAATATTGCTCCAAGACTTGGTTTACACGCACCGTTTGTCTATCAGTTTGAGGATGGAAAGTTGAAGATAGCTTTATATCCACTTTTAAAATCTTAAAAAGTGTTCTCCAAAATCTTGATACAAATTGCATCCCTCTATCTGATATAATATCCCTTGGTAATCCATGATAGCGAAAGATGTTGTCAAAGAAGAGATTAGCTATTTCTTCACCTGTGATAGATTTTGTACATGATACAAAATGTGCCATCTTGGTGAAACAATCTACGATCACGTATATAGAATCATATGAACTTGAATTTGAAAGATCCGTGATGAAATCCATAGAAATAGAAGACCAAGGTTGTTTTGGTATAGGTAATAGTTGGAGAAGTCCGTAAGATTGATGACGAGGAGTTTTCAATCTTGAACAAACATCACACGACTCCACAAACTCTTTAACAGCCTTCCACATTTGAAGCCACCAAAAATCTCTTGAAATTAGCTCCAAGATCTTATTATATCTGAAATATCCAACTACGGAGAAGTTGTGACAAGCTTCAAGAGCACATAGTCGTGCTTCACCTTCTGGGATGTATAAACATCTTTTAAAATAAAGAAAGTTAATTTTATTGCTCAAAGATGAAATTGCTTCGGTTTCAGAAGAATCATCCTTTGTTGATCAAAAGCTGCATCTCCTTCTTTTGGTACAAGATAAGATTGTGAGACTAAAATTCACTCCTCAATCCAAGTTATAAGGTGGCCTCAATTAAGAGTTGCTTATAACTTGTGGTGTGAAGTATAAGGAGCAATAAACAACAATGAAAGAGAAGAACAACACAAAACAAGTAAAATATGTGCAATTAAGTAATTGCACACTACAAAACTAGTCGTAGTTTGTTCACTAGATTTTTACCTAGTAAAAAATAAAAATAAAAGATAAAAATTATATTTTCAAGTAGATAATTTTTTTATCTTTTCAATGATATAAAAAAACATGTAAATCTAAGTTACTATGAGTAAGTTATGATAATTCAAAGTTAGAAGGCAAACAATGGAAAAAGTTAAGTAGAAATTTTTACCTCAAGGATAATTTATTACAAGATCATGCATTCAAATCTCACCAAGGCTCACAAGTAGTATATATGGGTGTCCTAGAGGGGCCACGAGGCCTTAGTCTTATCCTCCTACCTACATCCAAGGTGCCACAACCCATATGGGACTTGTGCACCTCCCTTCCTATAAGGACTACACTAGCTGCCGGTCCTCCTATTTTATACTAGTAGAACTAATAATTTTGCATTCTTGACTTCACTATGGTGTTCAAAAACACCCTATTAGCTTAGGAACCTTGTATCGGCTTCAAATCTTGCTCCATTTCTTCATAATGGCTCCCAAGGTGGTAAAACTCATTTTTACCAAAGTCTTCAAAATTGCTCTAAAAATTCTTAATAAATTCTAAATAAATTCTAAAAATCTCTATAATATTTCTAAAATGATAATATCAATTTAAGACTATTTTATTCTACCTTAGAAATTTTTTATAATAATAAAATCAATAAAAATCAACTCAAAATCCTATTTTATATAAAAATAATTAAAAAGACATGAGATTTATTTCTCATGCTTCTTCTACCTACTAAGTAACATTTATAGGTTTTTAATGAATAATACATGTAATTAGAAGGCCAATGTAGATATTAGTCTCAATAACTAACTCTTAATACTTAATAATAAATAAAAATACTAAACTAACTAAAATAGTTACTTCTAAGGCTTACTAAGACTCCATTTTTGTAATTTTTCTTTTAATAAGACTTTTATATTTATAAATACTTCTAAATTCTAATAAATAATTAAATAATCAAAAAGACTCTCTAACCATTATATTTGTATAATTAAATAATTTAAGATTATATTTTTAACTAATCCACCAATTAAGATCCATTGGTGGGACTCATAAAGATCGTCTAGAAAGAGCATCGGACATACCTTATTGTTTTCTTGGCCGATAAGTGATGATGAACTCGACTCTTGACAAAAACATACTCCAACGAGTTTGACGATGATTTAGTACACATGTTTACATGAAGTACTTGAGATTCTTGTGATCAGAATATACTGACTAATTGAACTAGAAGCGCCTTCTAAATAGTAGCGCCATTCTTGAAAAGAATCCATAATTACAAGAAGTTCTTTATCGTGGATTTCATAATTGATCTTTATTGGTGAAAATTTCCTAGAATATAAAGCTATTGGGTGGAATTTGTCATCTGCTCCCATTTGTGACAATACTGCATCTAAAGCAAAGTCTGATGCATCTGTTTCCCTAAAATATGCTTTGAAAAAGTCGATGCGATACAAGATTGATACAAAAGTAAAAGTTATTTTCAACGCTTTAAATAATGTTTCTACTTCTTTACTCCACTCGAGTTTGTCTTTACAAGTTAGACGTGTAAGTGGAGCTGCAACTTGGAAAAAGTTCTTAATAAAGATTCAGTAATAATTGGCAAATCCCAAAAAGCATTGTCTTGTATTACAAAATCATGACGAACATATAATTCATGTTCTTTTACGTCCTTAGAGTAGATTAAAATGTCGTTTAAGTAACAGACAATAAAATCATCTAAAAACTCATAAAAAACATCATTCATGAGATGCTAAAAAATAGTTGGTATATTTGTGAGTCCAAAAGGCATAACATTATATTCAAAATATCCATATCTTATTCGAAAAGCAGTCTTCTATTCATCTCCTTCTTTGATGCAGACCAGGTTGTACGCTCCTCATAGATCTATTTTTGTATAGATCTTAACTTGATTCAATTAATCCAAAAGTCCAGATTTCAATAGTAGAGGGTATTTATTCTTGATGGTAATTTTGTTGAACCCTCGATAATCTACACACATCTGTAGTGATCCATCTTTTTTCTTTATAAAAAATATAAGAGCTCTTGTTAGAAATTTTGAATGACATATAAAATTCTTAGCTAAATTTTCATTAATATATTCTTTGAATTCAGCCAATTCATTTTATGATAAGCTGTAGATTGGTCCAAATGGAGGTTGAGCTCCCTCTTTGAGACTAATTGAACAATCATACGGACCATGCTTTGGAAGAACATTTGTATTTTTTTTCTCAAAAATGTCCTAATAATCCAGATATTGGTTTGGAATGCCACTTAAAATCTTTCCACCATCAGAAACGAATGTGGCATAAATAACAAAAATTGATCTTTTTTTTGTTATGTGTATAAAAGCTTTTGCACCTATAAGTATGTCTTTTACTATACTAGACTTATAGCTTTTTACTTGATCAACAAGATGTTTAATAATGTTATGAAAAAAATCAAGTCTATAAGAATTTCAATCTATTTGAGGATTATATTTTTCTAGCCATGATAAATCTGAAATAACTGAATTAGATGGAGATTTAATTATGTTAAAGATTACGTAGCTATTATGACCATCTATTGTTATTTTTATAGGACAGATTTTATGAGTGATATCTCCAAAAGACAATGGATGACCATCTATGACTTCTATACGTACGGATTTAGTTTTTTGTACTAAAAGAATTTTATGATTCTTATCAAATTATTCATCTAGAAAGCATGCTGAGGCTCCTGAATCTAATAAAGCACAGGCTCTGTAGTTTTTTGACCCTAAATATATATCTATTGTAAAACAAAGAAAGGGTTTTGAAGAGAAAATAGGACCTTCACTAGGAATTGTATAAGATTCCAGGTGCACGATGTTGTATTGTGGTTCGGCTACTATATGATAAAATTATACATATATATTTAATATATAATTTATTACATAGCTAAATGAGAGCCATATCAATAGATTTTTATTAATTATAAAATGGGATTAGGTTGTTAATTTAGAAGAGATCTATTAAAAAGATTATTATTGAGGTTTATACAAACTTATTTCTTATTTTGATAGTAATTTTGAGGTTAATTTTATATTGATAGTAACTTTTTTTATATTATAAGTCACCTTTGTTAGACATTGGTGATCCTTAAAATCTTAGTTTACTTCTTTTACTTAGTGCTTAAACCACCAAGTATGTAGATCTTATAAAAAAAAAGGGTTAGAAAAGGATTTTTAGTGTAAAAAGGGTAATTTGGCCATCTATGTGGATGAAAAGAGGTGGATGATAGAAATCTCTATTCTAATTGGCCAAAAATCATGCTCAATGGGCTTCAAGGAGGTTGGCTGAGGGTTTATTATGAATTAGGGTTTTTTTTTTGAGAGGAGTCAAATATCAGAGGCTAGGATCATAAGGTTTATGTTTTTGGATCCGATTTAGGTGCAAATTTTGTGTGATTTGCACTTTTTATGAAGAAGTTATAGGCGCCCAAAGTTAAGGTGTTGATTTTGGATCTACTGTCACTCTTTTGGATATTACTTGTACATACAGAGAAAAATCAAGGATCAGCGACTAGGATTAGAGAGAGCACTTTTACAGCTAAACTTTTTTTATACAACTTGATAAAATTCAAGTTGTAGTAAAGGAGATATTGGGAGTTGAAGTCAGTGCTTTCAAACTTAAGGGCAATAAGTGACTCGCTTATATAGTGGTTATATTTTGAGCTATATCTTAGGCAATATGATATATTTTTGGCTCAAAATTTTCAGAAGTGTATATGTTTATATCACAAGACTATATAAGAAAATTGAGTGATATTGTCAAGGACAATAACTGGATGAAGTCAAATAAACAAGTGAGACCTCTCTCAAAGAAATAAATATAAAGAAGTATATATATTAAAAAGAAACTGGAATGGCTAATGCCAAAAGACAAGAAAACTAGAGACCCTTGAACTAGACTGGAAACAAGAAAGGAGTTGACAAGAGTGAAGAAGGCTTCACTCTTATCTCTATTTATACTATCTACCTAAGAGCTAAGTGGCGACGTTCTATAGGACCTCCAACACGTGTCCAATTTACAAGACACGTGTCCAAGTTGCAAGACACGTGTCGAACTTGCAGGGCAAGTTTCCTATATGTTCGCCACGTATTTAGCTTGGTCTTCAAGCTACCAACATGTGCGACATGTGGCTAACTTATTGACCAAGTTTCTAATCCAAAAGTCTACTATGGACACTTATAAAGTCAAAGCAGCGTCTATGAAGTTTCTAGGAAGTTTCTCTAAAGATATTATGGAATTAACCTGCTTTTACCTTCTTTTATCTAGTTCTATCTGATCATATAGATAACTATGTATATGTCCGTGACATTACCCCCCCTTTAAAGGACGAGTTCCACGAGGAGCGGTGATTACATGTGTAGAAAGTCTAAGATGCGACGAATAGTATTTGCCACATATTCTGATCTTTGTTCTCTTCGAAGGTAATTGATGGGTCCTCTCAGCCATCGATAGTGTCCCATTCCAGGGCGAGAAGACCACCCTGTTATTTGATCATTGTTGTGACCTTCATAACTTCCTTCAAATGTCATATCTGGAACACCGTCAGGAGTTGTTCCTATCTCCAATAAAATCACCAAACATCGAGAATCTCTTCCAAGGTCGTGATACCAAACACGTTGTATCTCGCCATCTATTCGAGGAAGAACATGTCGTTCTTGAAGATCTTCATCTCGGTTGCGTCGTCTTGAGGGTTGTGACAGTCGCAATGTCTCGTCCGGTAGGTCAACAAATGAAGGCTCTTGAGTCAAATCCGCTGGCTATTGATTCTCCATCTCCTTAGCGTCACAAAATACAAAGAAGCTACAAACAAGGATAGAAAGTTGAATGTTATCTTGCCTACATCTTGTTTCTTTTATAGGGAAAGTCTTCATCTTAGTTTCGATGGATGTTGTTGATGAAAGGTCTCCACCTTCCTCGCTGCATTCGCCAGATTTTTTGCTGGTTCCCATGTGCGCTCACTAATATCGTATCCGTGCCAGTGAACAAGATATTTCAACCTATTTCGGCGCCGCCTTGAATCTAAGACTTCTTCCACTTCAAATTCGTCATTATTGTTCACTTCTATAGAAGGAGGTGGCACTTGTCTTCTTCTTGGTATGTTCATTGTCTTATATGGTTCAAGAAGAGACACGTGGAATACAGGGTGGATCTTCATAGACTCTGGTAGGTGTAATCGATATGCAACTGGATTAATTTGTTCAGAAATACGAAAAGGTCCAAGCTTACGATAGTCCAACTTGTCACAAGGTCATGTAGTCTTGATATTGCGACGAAGTAGCCATATCTTGTCGCCTACGTTGAGTTGTGGTTGTTCCTTTCGATACGCATCAGCATTTATCTTTTGTCATTCTTGAGCTTCCTTTAATTGTGCCTTCATTGTTGTATGTAGTTCTGACAAATGATTTATCAAGTCTTCCGCCGCAGGATTATCAACTTTCGAATAGTCAAAAGTATCAAGTCGTGGATGGTAACCATAATTGGCAAAGAAAAGTGTTTGTTGTGTAGAAGAATGTACCGTATTATTATAAGCAAACTCTGCCAATGGTAAAAGAATTGTCCAATCATCTTGTTGGTAGTTGATGGTACATCTCAAATACTGTTCCAAGACTTGATTTACGCGCTCCATTTGTCCATCAGTTTGAGGATGGAAAGCTGAAGATAGCTTTATATCCACCTTTAGAATCTTGAAAAGTGTTCTCCAAAATCTCGATACAAACTGAGTTCCCCTATCCGATATAATATCCTTAGATAATCCATGATAGCGGTAGATATTGTCAAGGAAAAGTTTAGCTGTTTCTTCGCCTGTGATAGATTTTTTACATGATATAAAATGTGCCATCTTAGTAAAACAATCTACTATCACAAATATAGAGTCATAAGAACCTGAATTTGGAAGATCCGTGATAAAATCCATAGACATAGAAGACCATGGTTGTTCTGGAATGGATAATGGCTGAAGAAGTTTGTAGGGTCGGTGGTGAGGAGTTTTTGATCTTGAATAAACATCACATGTTTTTACAAAATCTTTGACTCCCTTCCACATTTGAGGCCACCAAAAATCTCTAGATATCAACTCTAGAGTCTTATTGTACCCAAAATGTCCTGCTGCCGGGAAGTCATGATGAGCTTGAAGAACACGTAATCGTGCTTCACCTTCTGGAACATATAAGCGCCTTCGAAATAGAGTAGATTTTTCTTGAACTCAAACTTCGAAATATCATGAGACTTAGAAGAATTATTCTTAATTTCATGAATAAGGGGATCTGAGGACATACTTAACTGGACTTGCTTGAGAAAAGTTGAATCAACAGTTAATGTTGATTTTGTTGCCCGAAGATAAAATTGCTCCGGCTTCAAGAGAAATTAAGTTTTGTTGATCAGCGCATCTCCCTTCTTTTTAGTGCGAATAAGAGCGTTGTCATCTCATTTACGTGCGGTGTATAAAAATATGAAAAATCTTGTATCTATTGTTAATATATGTGTGAGTGCTAGAGCTTATTTTAGAAGATATTATAAGGAGAGGATTTATTATAGCCACTTAATTAGTGAATTAAGATGGCTATTTGTTTTGTTCTTACCTTATTTATATCCTAGAATAGACTCTTTTATAATTAGAAGAAAGGTAAAGGTTGTTTTACCTTTCTTGTTGACTTTTGAGGTAGAATGGACCTTATGAAGGGTAAGAAAGAAGAGCATGGGGTGAATAAGGCCCATCCAATAGGATTTGGCCGCCCATGTGGGCGTCTCATAGTCTAATATAGAAAGAAAGGGAGATATACTCCTCTTGTTAGACCGAGAGGGGAAGGAGTTTTGAAGAGTGAACTTTGGAGAGAGATAGCTCCGAGGAGATAGAAGTGTTTGTAGTGAAAATTGGTGGGTGTGTTCTTCAAGTTGTGAGGATTCTAGAACCTATTCACTTGCTTGTATTGGAGTTGTGAACAAAAAGTTATGCTTGTTTTAGTAGAGTGAGGTTTGCTGCCACCCGACGAAGAGGTGTAGAAACTTCGAGCTGCCACTGCAAGTTTGATTTCAACTCTTTCTTAGTGAAATTTATAGAGAGTGTGGAAGATTGTGCTAGCTATCTATCAAGACATTTCTTGTAGCATTTGGAGTTGGAGAGCAAAAGTTGTGAGCTTGAGAGTGGGAAAGGGTTGGCTGCCACCCGACGAAGAGGGGCAGAGACTTTGTTCAACCACCCAAGTCGGACAGTCTCTTTGATCCTTTTGATATTTTAGGTGCTTATAGTAGCTTATGTAAGCTTTCTACAAAAACAAAAATCAATATATTTGGAGCTTTGATGAAAGTTTTATGAGCCGTGAAGTGTCAAAGAGAAAAAATTGTTGCTAGGGTTTGAAGAGTAGAATCGACTAGCTACAAAATCTGGAGTTTGAGAGGCATGCATGCGGAATTTTAGAGCAAGCTAGATGATGGAGTGAGCTTTCTAAAAAGCTATTGCATGTCCAATTTGGAGAAGGAAAGTGATCACAACAAAGGCTGAAGTGAAGAGGAGCTTTGCTGCCTTTGCATTTGCTTGGAAATTTTAGCGCCTACTTCTTTTAGCCATAACTTTTAAATGGTAAGTCATCTATTTGTGAAATTTTGATATGTTTTACAATGGATTATTGGCTTTCCATAGGCTATAAGCACGCTTGATTCGACCTTTGGATGAATTTTTAGTGATTTATTTAGTTTCAGTTTGTTGTATAACTTGTATTCCTCATATGCGGTTGTATTTTGAGGTATACTTGAATACATACATACTTTGCTTATACTTTTTAGACAAGTATATATACTTGTATTTATACAAGTATTCTACAAGTATTCTACAAGTATTATACATAATATTTTACAAGTATTTGTACAAGTATTATACCAAGGATTTATACAAGTATTTATACAAGTATTTGTATAAGTATTATTCAAGTATTTATACTTTATATTTGTACAAGACTTGTACAAGTATAATACAAGTATAACTTGAAAGCTTGAAGAAATATTGTGCAAGTATAGAACATACTTGCACGGCTTCCTCTCATGTTCCCTGCAAGTTCTAGTAGCAGCTAGGAACCCGGCGTTTTTCCAAGGCGAATTCTCTCTACCCGACAACGCCTAGAAAGTACATCGGACAGACCTTGTTGTTTTCCCCGGCCGAGTGTAATAATGAACTCGAATCTGATAGACACGCCCAACGAGTTCGACAACATTCAACACTTCTATACTTAAATACTCTCGAGGTGTTCTGCGATCCCAGATATTGACGGTGATTGGATTAGAAGCGCCTTTTAAATAATCACGCCATTCTTGAAAAGAATCCATAATTGCAAGAAGTTCTTTATTGTGGATTTCGTAGTTGATCTCTGCTGCCAAAAATTTCCTGGAATAGAAAGCTACTGGATGGAGTTTGTCATCTATTCCCATTTGTGACAATACTACGCCCAAAGCAAAGTCAGATGCGTCTGTTTCCATAAAGAATGCCTTGAAAAAATCAACGCGATACAAGATTGGTGCAGAAGTAAAAGCTATCTTCAAAGCTTCAAATGATGCTTCTGCTTCTTTATTCCACTCGAGCTTGTCCTTACAAGTCAAACGTGTAAGTGGGGCTGCAACTTGAGAGAAGTTCTTGATGAAGATTCGATAATAATTGGCAAATCCTAAAAAACATTGTACATCTCTTACTATTTTTGGAATCTTCCAATCCATGATTGTTTAGACTTTCTTAGAATCTATCATGAGGCCATCATTCGAGATGATATATCCTAAGAAGTCAACTTGAGTAGTGTGAAATACACACTTTTCTATCTTGGCATACAATTTTGTTTCTCTGAGTTTTTGTAAGACATGACGAACATGTGTTTCGTGCTCTTCTACATTCTTAGAGTAGATTAAAATGTCGTCTAGGTAGCAGACAACAAAATCATCTAAGAATTCATGAAAAACATCGTTCATGAGATGTTGGAAAACAGCTGGTGCATTTGTGAGTCCAAAAGGCATAACATTATATTCGAAATGTCCATACCTTGTTCGAAATACAATTTTCCATTCATCTCCTTCTTTAATACGAACCAAGTTGTATGCTCCTTGTAGATCTATTTTTGTATAGATCTTAGCTTGATTCAGTTGATCAAGAAGTGCAGAGATTAAAGGTAGTGGGTACTTGTTCTTGATGGTGATCTTGCTAAGTCCCCGATAATCCACACACATTTGTAATGATCCATCTTTTTTCTTCACAAATAGAATTGGAGCTCCTGCAGGAGATTTGGAATGGCGTATGAAGTTCTTGGCCAGATTTTTTTCAATATACTCTTTGAGTTCTGCCAACTCATTTTGTGATAGACTGTAGATTGGTCTAAATGGAGGTTGAGATCCCTCCTTGAGATCAATTGAACAATCATATGAACGATGCTCCGGAAAGATATCGGCATTTTTCTTCTCAAAAACATCTTGATAATCTTGGTATTGGCTTGGAAAGCCACTTGAAGTGCTTTTACTATCAGAGATGGGTGTGGCATAAATAGCAAAAGTTGATCCTCCTTTTGCTTCATGCATAAAAGCTTTTGCACCTATAAATATGGGTTTTACTATACTAGACTTATAACTTTTTACTTGATCGACGGAAGTGTTAATAACGTTTTGAGAAAAATCAAGTCTACGAGAATTCCAATCTATCTTAGGATTATATTTTTCTAACCATGATAGATCTAAAATAACTGGATTAGACGGAGATTTAATTATGTTAAAGGTTATGTAACTATTATGACCGTCTATTGTTACTTTTATAGGGTGGGTCTCATGAGTGACATCTCCAGAAGACAATGGACAACCATCTATGACTTCTACATGTATAGGTTTAGTTTTTTGTATTAGAGGTATTTTACGACTTCTAACAAATTGTTCATCTAAAAAACATGCTGAGGCTCTTGAATCTAATAAAGCAGAGGCTTTGTGGTTTTTAGGTCCTAAATATAGTTCTATTATAATACAAGGAGAGGGTTCTGAAGAGAAGATAGGACCTTCTTTAGGAATTGTACAAGATTCCAGCTGCACGGTCTCTATTGTAGCTAGACAAATTCGTTTTCCGACATGTTGTCTCTTTTGACC
Organism: Physcomitrellopsis africana; assembly: GCA_036785485.1. Classification (NCBI taxonomy): domain Eukaryota; kingdom Viridiplantae; phylum Streptophyta; class Bryopsida; order Funariales; family Funariaceae; genus Physcomitrellopsis; species Physcomitrellopsis africana. The sequence goes on along the minus strand of JAWRVF010001431.1, from coordinate 543 downwards.
GCCGTACCCCTCATTTTATAGTTGCGTCGTTTTTTTGGGCAATGTTGAGCAGTGTGCTTAGGTTCTCCACAATATAAGCATAATCCTCCCTGGCAACGACAAATCTTTTCTTGCTCAGTAAGAGGTTTGAAATGTACTGCGTCAATTTGTATGTCTTCTACTTCCGAATGTACATTTGGTGAAGATGTTGCCATTGAGTAATAACGTTGAGTTTTCCTTGTACGATTCTCGGATTGAAACTCAAAAAGTTGATTGTCACACTTTACAGCAAAATCGATTGCTTGACTCAATGTTTGAGGATCAGGTAAATTGAGCATCAATTTCTTTATTTCATATTGCAATCCATAAAGAAATTGACTGATGAGTGCAGCATCATCCCACTTGATATCGATTGCAAGTTGTCGAAATTGTGAAGCATACACTGTTACGGAGCGGTTTCCTTGTCGTAAAATTCGGATCTTGTTTGTTGCAACACGAGCTGCATCGTGTTCACCATACATAGATCTAAACTCCACCAAAAAAGCTTCCAAATTGTCCAGTATG